>OY284483.1:10862959-11105175 GCA_958336345.1 Dorcus parallelipipedus | reverse complement strand
AAAACGTGGAGGTCCGCACTTCCACATGCTACTGGCGACGGACGCGCTCAAAACGGCCGAAATCGTGGACGGGTACATATGTGCGGAATTTCCCGAGCTGCCACCGGAGGACGACAGTTCCCCGGAAGCGGATCAACAGCGTCTTTATCACGAATTAGTCGTCACGCACATGATACATCGCTGCACCAACAATGCGCCCTGCATGGTGAACGGTAAGTGTTCGAAGAGATTCCCGAAGCCCTTCCCCAACCACACCGTCCTGTTCGACGACAAGCCGGCGATGTACAGGAGAAGATCGCCCGCAGACGGAGGACAGACGTACTCGAAGCGCGTCGGTATGGGAAACCAGCGAGCCACAATCGTCTACGACAATTCCCACGTGGTGCCCCACAATAAATACCTGCTGATGAAGTACCGCACGCACATAAACATCGAATCGCTGTACGGACGGCAGGGAATGAAGTACGCCCTCAAGTATCCCTTCAAAGGTTCTTCTTGGGCCTACGTCCGCTTGAACGAACAGCAGCCCGAAGAGGAAGGCATCGTGCACTACGACGAGTTGGTGAGGTATTTCAAGTGTGTTTACAGATCGCCGCACGAAGCTTGGATGAGGATGAACCAGTACCCGTTCGTGAGGATGTCCCACACAGTACACAAGATTCCCATTCATCTTCCGGACCAGAGACCGATTTACTTCGTGCCCGGTGAGGAGCGATAGGCGGCTGAGGCGTACCAACGCGGTGGCCTCAAGGACACGCAGCTGCTGGCGTGGATGAGAACAAACAGAGAAGATCCGGCGGCCAGAGCCTACACCATCCTGGAATTCGTGCAGTGGTACCGCTTCGACAAGAAAGGCGGAACGTGGCACAGGCGAAAAATTGCCGGTAAGAACGAAATAACAATCGCCAGATTGCAGTTCGTCCCTCCGCGCAACGTGGAGCTATTCGCGATGAAGCAGATCCTGATGCACGTGAAGGGAGCCCAGAGCTGGAAGGACCTCCGCACGGTGGAAGGAGTGGAGCACGAAACTTTCACGGAGGCAGCCAAGGCGATGCGACTGATGGAAGACGACGTCATCTGGCGCAGGACGCTGGCCGAAGGCGCGAGGACATCCAACCCGCAGCAGATGAGGAGCCTGTTCGCCCAGATTCTGCTCCTCGGCAATCAACCCACCCGCCCTGAGACCTGTGAAACGAGTTCGTGGACGAGTTCTACTACGGAAAGAACTGCCTTCCGCACGAGAGACCTGGGAGGATAAACAAGGCGCTCCAGCTAATCAACGCCATACTGGGATACCATGGCAGGAGCTGCGCGGACTTCGGTCTGCCCATGCCCTCCCGAACGGACGACGTGAACGCGGACGACGTGAACGCGGACGAGGACCTGAACGAGTTCTTCTTCCCCCGTCCGGACGCAGACGACGGGCCAGACGCCACGGTCGACGTGGCGAGGAACTCGGAGGACTTCTACGGCCGCCTGAACGTGTAACAGAGGAGCGTGATAGACGCCGTGGAAGCAGCCCTGGAAGCCGCACCCGGCGAAACTCCGCGCCTATTCTTCCTGACGGGATCGGGAGGGACGGGCAAGACGTACGTATACAACACGCTCATAAGCAGAGGCGTCAAGGTGATGGTTACGGCGATGACGGGCATCGCCGCGTGCCTGCTCTTCAACGGGAGCACGGTGCACAGGGCTTTCCGCACCGGCATTCGCATCGACCCGAAGAACTTGCCGTCGCACGCCGCCGAAAGCTTCACGGCGAGATGCATCAAGCAGGCGCAGCTCATCATAATCGACGAGGTGTCCATGATGCACAGGGACCTCCTCGAAGTCGTCGAAGGTCTGCTGAAGATGTTCGCCCCGCCGCAAGCGAAGGAACTAAGCTTTGCAGGAAAGGTGATACTGCTGGGCGGCGACTGGAAACAGATGCTGCCCATCGTCACCGACGGCAGCAGCTTGGAACCCGTGGCTGCCTGCATCCAGAGCCGACCTGACTACGGTCAATTCCGACAAATGAAGCTGCTGACGATCATGCGGGTGACCGAAGGACAGGAGCGATTTTCAGAGCTCCTGCACAAGCTCGGCACCGGCTCCAACATGATCGAGGGCACCGACAGAGTGGAAGTACCTCCGGAGATGTTGGTGAACAGTTCGGAGGAGCTGATGCGCTTCGTGTTCGAAGACGGCACGGTGTTCAATCGCCCCGAAACGCTACACGAACGCTTCCTGATGGCACCGATGAACGCTCAGGTAATAATAATAATAATAGACTTTATTCTCAGATATACAATATCAGTAGTAATATAATTAGAAGATATAACTAATAAATAATTAGAGATACCTGAGAGAAAGGCGAAGTTCAGAGTAGCTGAACAATCAGCTCACTGCTCTTCCACTTAACCTTTTACTACTAAACTTAAATTAATATATTGAATTTAAATTAACTTAAAAGAAGAAGGATGACGCATGAATATAAAATGTAAGAGAAAGAAAAAAAATTAATAAAAAATGGTGAAATGATAATATTTTCTATTCATCTATTTAACAGCTCACTTAAACGCTCTGCTCACTAAAGAAGAACCTTTTTAATAAAATGCTAAATGAATTGCTCTCTAAAATCTTTAAATCATTCGGTAGGTAGACGCCATGAACGAGCTCATCCTGAACGCGTTTCCCGGAGAAGCGCGCGAATACCTTTCCAGCGACGTTTAACGACAATCCGCTGGACGTGCACGCAGCAGAGAACGATCTGCAGAGCCTGAACGAGTTCCACGCGGGCAGCATGCCCGACCATCGACTTCGCCTGAAGAAACACGTTGTGGTGATGCTGATGTGCAACGTGGACGTATCCCGAGGACTCTGCAACGGCACGAGGATGACGGTGGAATCGCTCGGCAACGACGTGATTCAGTGCAGAACAATCGCCAACTCTTCGTTTCGAACCGGAAACTTGGTAACGCTGTGCAGGTTCAAGTTCAGGTACGACGGGACGCGTCCGGACGGTTCCGGCCCCAGGTTTACCAGGCTGCAGTTTCCAGTCCGGGTGGCTTTCGCCATAACCGTTAACAAGGCGCAGGGACAGACGGCCGGCCGAATCGGACTCTCTCTCGAGAGGAAACTGTTCGCGCCCGGACAACTATACGTCGCACTGTCCAGAGTGAGAGCTGCAGAGTCCGTGAGAATCTTCAACCCCCACGGACGTGCCGACCTGAAGAACGACGTAAAGAACGTGGTCGCAGCCGGAATCCAGTTCTGAGCCGCCCTGTCAAAAGCACGAGTCTAGAGTCCGTTACCCAAAGAAACGTGTACTCGACTTTTGAGCATGCCCTGGCACGAAGAGTGAAGCTAGGTGAAGAGACACGCCAGGTTTCAGGGTTCCAGTCTAGAGAGCGTTCCCAGGAAAAACGTGGACTCGACTGCAGAATTCCCTCTGGCATGAAGAGTGGACCGGACGAAATGCCATGCCAGAGGTCATGCCACTCGGGATGTCCAATTGCAAATGAGGTTGAAATCCGTCTGACCGTAATCAATTTGTCGAAAATTACGCAAGAAAAGATAATCCTTAACTTACGAAAAATATTTTGATTTTCTCGACCCGAACGCATTCAATGCAAGATTAAGACAAATTATTACGGTCATTCGGTACCTACCTGTCGTGCTAAGCATATCGGCAAATTTTCGAAATGTATCATATTTCTCTTCAAACTCTGATTTGCAAAAATATACTATTCAATGATATATCTTTCAGAGTAAAAAATTACAACTATGTGTGATCAAGGGACGACCAACCAATCTGCTATAGAAAGCTTAGTATTATCATACTCTTTTTTTAGGTGAGACAGACCTTACAGGACAATATAAAATGGATCACAGGGCACATGAGACAGCAAAAATTTTAAAATATTTTGATGATCTATTCGACAGTTTAAACGGTGGAACATTTAGGGGTATACCTGAGAAACCGCTAACAAGTGCTGTTCATAGAAAATCTAAGCATCTTTCTGTTTGGAAAGATTCCATCCAAAATTTAAAAACGATGTATTTTCGTAAAGAAGGAACAGTCGAAAAATATATACCTCCATCTTTAAAAAGTTTTATTAGAACATTAGAGAGCTTAGTAGATTTAGCAGAAGTAGTTTTTAATTACAATGTCAACTATTTTCTTGCTAGATCATTTAATCAAGATCCATTGGAGAACTATTTTTGCCAAATAAGGCAACACAGAGGACGACATTCAAATCCAACATGTGCCCAATTTAAGGAATCCTATAAAACTTTGCTTATTCGCAATATTAGCGGACGACACTCTGTCGCTGCTAATTGTGAAGAAACATATGAAACTTCTCTTATTCAGTTGAAAAATTTTGTACAGCATGATGCTCGTACCCAACAATTAAATGAAACAATTATAGTGGAAAATCCTTTTGTTGAAGAAGTAATTTTAAAAATGAAATCAAAGTTAGAAAGGCCTTTACAGAAAGCAATTATTATTTTATTGTTTTATTGCAAAAAAAAGTTTTAAAAAAATTTACTTGTGAATTTTGTAAAATTCATATTGTGTCAAATAATACTGAAATATCTGAATATGAAACTTTGACAACTGCTAAAGAATATGACACATCGAGAAAATTATTAACTTATTGCAATGATATATTTATTAAATGTGTATATAAAGTTTATAATATTTCAAAAATTATTTTAAGTAATTGTCTTGTAGCTAACAATATCAAAGCGTTGATTTTACATTACGTCAAAAAATATGGACTTCACGTTTATATGTGATCATAAAAATGATATAATTAATTTTATATAATTTTGTTATTGAACTAAGTATTTTCAATTTCTGTAAAACCATTAATAATATTTTAAGGGGAAAATTATCTCCTTCTGAAAAAAGTTGTGCTATATTTAAAGATGCATTTAAAATTTTCAATAGACGGAGAAAATTCTCAAAAGCTTAAAAAATACTACTATTAAAATTGGAGTACAAGGCTCTTTATTATAATTTACTACAAACAGCATGGAGAACGTAACTAAAATGTTTACAAATGTACTTTCATATTATGTATATAATCTCTGAAAAAAAAAACTAAATTCCTTTATAATGTATTTATTAATAATTTATAAATAAAACTTTAAATAAAATTGATAGCTGTTTTAATATTTTAATTATGACGGGTTTTAAAATAACACTTAAAAGTGCAAAATGCCTTGTTTTAATTCTAAATTAAAATGTGGTATTTTAATCTTTTCAGTGTTATTTTACAAACAGTAATTGTGCGAACAAAACTATAATATATTTAAATATTCTGCCATTAGCTGCATATCTTTCATCCAAGACAACAGATGGCGCTAACCTTCCAACAAAATACCTATCCGACTGTCGCATCTATATATACGTATGTTCTATGTCTGTCAGTTCTCCATATAATTGGAGCTGACATATGAAGATGGATGTCAGATGAATGTACAACGCGATCAGGGTAAGTACCGCATGTTATCACGCGGTAGGTACCCTGGTCCCGTTGGCAGTTGGCATGGTAGTTATATGTCAGCTCCAATTATATGGAGAACTGACATATAACTACCATGCCAACTGCCAACGGGACCAGGGTACCTACCGCGTGATAACATGCGGTACTTACCCTTATCGCGTTGTACATTCATCTGCATCAATTGTTTTGCAAGTACATTTTGAGCACGCTTCTTAGTTGAATTTTGTGAGTGTCTCGTCTAGTTGTGAATTATAATTTGTGAAAATATGTTTCACAATAAGCGTACGTTACGAATACTAGCACTAGCTAGGGAAATGGCACAAACAAACGGTTAGTTTTTTTTATTAGACAAATGTTTTGGATTACAGGTTAGTTTTATTTTAGATGAATCACATAGTGATACTGACTTTAACTCATTTGATTCCGATAAAGACCTTTATGTGCCTTCAATTTCTGAAGACATAGATTATTCAAATTCTTCTGACGATGAGATTCCAAATAAAAAACGGCGAAGAAATTACTCTCTATTTGATGAAAGTCGGCCTAGCACTTCAGAAAATATAGACTTATCTTATATGAATAATACAAATGTACAGCCAATAACAGGTGATATCGCGGATGGAGCCTCTGATCTACATGAAGCAAACAATATTTCTGGTCGCGACGATGCAGAAACAAACTACCAACTACCAGCAGTAGTAGCGAACGAGAACATAGAACATACAACCAAGAACCGAATGAGCAGCATGATGGAAATGAAATAACATGGACGGATCCAGTTGGCAATCACCAACAGTTCCATTTTGTCGGAAACTGTGGCATCAATCCCAATTATGCAGCAGCGATATCTTTAGAGGGAGTATCGCCGGTTACTTTGCATTTTTCGATAATGAGATTATCGATACCATGGTTGATCAAACAAATATACAGCCCGTTTCAGAGTAAGCGCCTTATTTTTTTTAGCCACACTATGGGTACTACTTTGAAAATATTTGGCAGTAATATGTTCCAGGACATTCTCTACAGGATGGTGATATCAGATTTTCAATTGAACGAATTATTTCAAAATGGCGACTTTCAACTTTTTTTTAATGGAATGCCATAATTTTTTATTATTGAGATTCTAAAAACATTCTTTTTACGACAATATTTCGTTTTTCTTAAAAATTCATTTCTTTCCCTATGAAAAAGCAAACTAACATTTTAATCTAGTAGCGCATGAATGTTTTACACTCGATGTTATCTTTGTCCAAATGTCAAGTAGCGGTAGACACAAAAAAAAAACAATTAAATTTTGATCTAGTAGTCAAACGTCAATCAATGCAATTTAGTTGTCAGTGCTTGTTAATAACAATTGTATTATTGAAGATTATAATTGTTCATTTAAAATTTTTAAAATGGCGTTAAGTTATACGAGACGAGTTAATTGATATGCTCCTAATATTTGGAAAAGCAGATGAAGATCCTTATGAAGCAGCCAGATTGTACAGAAATAAATATCCAAACAGAAGGCACCCTGAACATCGAACATTTACTAAATTATAGGAGAGAACGCGAGAAAAGGGAACTGTGGATTATAAGAAACCGGTACGTGGAAACCCACCTGCTTGCAATGACGATAACGAAAACCAGGTAATGCTACACATTATTGAGAATCCCCATGTCAGTATGTTACAGTTCATTTTTCATTTGTGTGCTAAACACACCCTGTATAGTGCACATTCCAACGTTCGGGTCTATTTTTGGAACGCGTCGTTTTGCGTCTTACGTTAGGTGTAGGAATGCATAATTCCTCGCCTGAGTAATTTTCCCAAAACTTCTAACATGTTTTCGTTAAAAAACTTTCGCTTAAACGAACAAATCCCTTTCATAAAATTAACCCATCCTTGCTTAGGGTCGAAATCGCGTGTACGTGAAGGGTTTTGTCAAATTTTAAAGAAGTCCTACTTCACGGCGCGTATTGTCCGAAACCTTTGCCCTTTTCGTTGATTGGTCTTCGCTGTTGTCAAGTAGATCCGCCAGTGGTAAACTTGAATGTGTCTCTCTCGTTGATATACTTTTCTTTTCCGCCGATCGAGAAGTATTCCGCCGTTTCAGTAATATTACGATCATCTCGTGGATCACACGTTCTTTTGTTAAGTATTTGGTTGTGTACCCATTACACCTAAGGGGTGAGAGGGCACGTGTACGGCTATTCGCCGAATTTGACTGATCCACTTGGGAGACGAG
The DNA here is from genome assembly GCA_958336345.1 of Dorcus parallelipipedus. Taxonomy (NCBI): domain Eukaryota; kingdom Metazoa; phylum Arthropoda; class Insecta; order Coleoptera; family Lucanidae; genus Dorcus; species Dorcus parallelipipedus. The sequence continues at coordinate 11,097,451 of OY284483.1, read as the reverse complement.
AAAGCCGCGTGCTTTGCGGTTTATTTCAGCCTGGTCGAGATACTAGGCTTTTAGCAGGAGCTATTTTAGCGTTAGTTATTTTCGCGGGAGCTGTTTCAGTGGAAGCTTTTGTGTTTAGCCCTGGTCCGTTTGTTGCGGCCGCTCTGAACTGCGTTGTCGGGAATCCCCTGCCATTCATCGCGACTGCGACGTTCCCCGCCTCTTGACGAGAAGACCGGTTATTCACGAAACTGCGTGACTGCTTGCAGACCGTGAAAACGTCGACGAACGTTTGGACATCGTTGAAAACAGGTCGGATTTTTGCAATTTAATTATTTTCATTAATGCTCGTACGGTGACTTTTGAAGCTGCCGCGATTGAGCATGTAATTTTTGCGTACACTCAACCGTTCGAACCCCCCGTCCCGCTGATGCTGGCTGGCGACACCGGAATATTCCACTCCGGTGTTAAAACTTCTGCCTATCTGCACAGGTAGGTAGCAAGTACTATAGTGCATTTCAACCTTAGAATGCAGTATGGGTTCAAATGGGATATATGTCTCATTTTCTATCTTTCATGGTTTTTCAGCAACGCTATCCTTATCTCCGAGTTCAGTGTTGCCGCTTATTAGTTGTTTACATCTGGTTGTCAAAGGGTTTGGGTAAGGGTAGGGCTATTGGGGCAAAGCTGTAATTTTTAAAAAAATAAAGTAATACTTAAAAAGGACTTACTTTCTTTAGTAAAATGACCTCAGCAATCCAAAAAAAAAGTACATGGACCTTCTCCGAGGAGTCGTTCTGCGTGTCCTAGGGGACCACTTTGAAGAGGACGTCAACCGCATTAGATACTTCAGAATCTCATAAAACTCGAATAATATCCTTTGTAAATGATGTATTTCTTCATTAAAGCGCAAATAGAATCATTTCCACAACGTGAAATTATTTAATGCTGAGTTTTCTGTCGACAGTGCCCACCACGTGCCGACATTTTAAACAGCGTGTCAGGGAATAGACACGACCGCGTTGCGTTTAATAGATGCGCACGTTGGAAAGTAGTTTCGATAAACATCACCACTTGAAGATGACGTCTTGGAATAAATTTGTTTGTCCAATTTCGGAAAATCACACCCTCTTTCACTAATAGAAATCTAAATCCAATTTAGAAAAGTATTTTCATAATAGGTAATAATAATGATTCGTAATAATAATTATCTGGTCATAAAATGAAAAAAAAAAGGAAATACCTATTTTACAATTTCCTGGTATGGATTGCATGCAGGGTTGAGAAAACTACATGTAAAATAAATTTTTCCACATTACATTATGACTGGACTTAATTTTTATGTAATTTGAATATCATATCTAACCTCAATATGAATGTTCATTCCACGTATTTCAAATAAGTATTGCGTTTTTTATGTTTTTAATTCTCGCATAAGACAATTTTATTCATTTTACAACAGAATAGATATTATTGCTGTGCTGTGTGAGGGTATTAATTTCAAGAATAAAATACTCAGAGGTAGGTATACATATATTACGTGATATTACTGGCAGTAAATTATTTACTATAGGTACTAGACACATTTTCAATAAAAAATGATTTTTAAAATAAATTATTATTAAATATAAATTAAAGTATTGCAGTAAAATACGATTCAAAACAGAAAAGAAAAAATCGAATACTTCAAAACGCCAATTCATTTGTAAAAATTTGAAACTCAGCATACAGTCCTCTCGCCGTTACTAACAATTTATCCTAGTAACATTTTTTCGAGAAATCGCATTTAATGGTACTTTACAGGGGCACCGCGTAGAAAAAACGGAAGAGTCGACCTATTGGGGCAATCGCGAACGCCGGGAGTTGGAAGCTGAAATTCGGCATACAGTCCTCTTTCACCGTTACTAGCAATTTATCCTAGTAACATTTTTTCGAGAAATCGCAATTAAGGACACTTTACTGGGACACCGCCTAGGAAAAACTGAAGAGTCGACCTATTTTCATTGCCTGCAATAAATAATTGCGGCGACTTGTATTGCACGCATGCACAGTATTTGTATTTTGATCAACTGGCAATTTTCATTGCATTGCAACACACGTGTTTTTACAAACGTTAAGGGTAAAAATACGTAATGATACAACTACGCGCGAAGTACGAGCTCTAATCGATACGGGATCGCAACGATCTTATGTTTTAAAATCTACTGCTAAAGAGATGGAATACAAACCTAAGAGACAAGAGAATATTTGTCATTCTCTCTTTGGTGGAAATTTAACTGAAAAGAAAGAGCATACATGCTTTGAGATTAGATTGGTGAGTACAGATGACAACTATGCCTGTAAATTTGATGCTTTAGATCAATCAGTAATTTGTTGTAATGTTGGGACAATATACAATGGACCATGGTTAGCTGAGCTAAGAAAATGTGGAATACAGATCAGTGACTGCAAAGAACATGGACCGATTGAAGTACTGATAGGAGCAGATGTTGCAGGAAAATTGTTTGCTGGCCAACAGTACAGTCTCAACAATGGATTAGTAGCAATAGCTACACATTTAGGTTGGACTCTTCTAGGGAAGGTACCAATGACACATGAGAAGAGTTACTCGACAATGTCAGTTACAGCACTGTTGACAAAAGATATAAAAATTGAAGAATTATGGCGTTTAGATGTTTTGGGAATTACAGATCCAGGAGAAAGAAAATCTAAGCAAGAAATTGAAGAAGAAGTAAAAATCCATTTCAAAAATTCGGTGAGAATTGACGAAAAAGGAAGATATGAAGTGCAAATGCCTTGGCGCGCAGATCATCCATCACTTCCTGATGACTTCAATGTAGCCAGAAAAAGATTGAGCAATGTCATAAAGAAGTTAGAAGCTGAAGCATTGTATGAAGAATATAGTAACATTTTTGAAGAGTGGGAACGTATGGGTATAATAGAAGAGGTAACAGAGCTAAATACATCTGGACCAGTTCATTACTTACCACATCGTCCAGTCATTAAATCTTCGAGTGCCACCACCAAAATAAGGCCCGTATTTGATGCATCTGCTCATGAAAAAGGAAAACCATGTCTGAATGATTGTTTAGAAACCGGACCAAACCTGATAGAATTGATTCCTTCGTTATTAATACGTTTTCGTCTAAAGAAGATTGGTGTAATATCTGACATTGCGAAAGCTTTTTTACAAATCGGTCTTCAGGAGAGTAACAGAGATTTTTTGGCAGAGAGTCGATGGAAAAATGAAAGTATATCGGCACAAGAGAGTTGTGTTTGGAGTATGCTGTAGTCCCTTTCTGCTTGGTATGACCATTTTGTACCATTTAGAACGAATGTTAGCTTGTAATACCGAAAAGGTCAAATCATATTCTATTACGATTAATAAATTAATAGAATCATTTTATGTCGACAATTGTATTACCTGCGTAAACGATGAAGAAGAACTCCACACCTTTATAAAAGAAGCTACTGAAGTAATGGCGGAAGGTTTATTTGACCTTAGAGGGTGGGAGTACACAAATGATAATTTAGAGAAACCAGAAGTTTCTGTATTAGGATTAACATGGAACAAACAAAAGGATACAATTTCAATAAGTAATTCCTGTTTTCAGTCGACAGAAGAAGTCAAAATAACTAGAAGATATGTTTTGTCAGTAACTCAACATATTTTTGATCCAGTAGGATTTACTTGTCCCGTAACATATTCAAATTAATATTGCAGAAGACTTGGAAAGATAAGTTACCATGGGATGCAGAACTTGAAGAGGAAATCTCAAATAAATTTCGAAAATGGCAAGTTGAATTATCCCAGTTAGTTGAAATAGAAATACCTAGATGGATCAATTATGATATAAATAAAGAATGTCGTTTAAGTCTTCATACATTCTGTGATGCAAGTCAGGACGCTTATGCAGCTGTTGTATTTTTAAGAATCGAAGTTGGCTCTACAGTTTCAGTACATCTTATGCAAGCACGTTCAAGAGTTACTCCACTGAAAAAGATGTCGACCCCGAGATTAGAATTACTTGCAGCTCTTATTGGATCTAGATTGTACATAATAGTTAAAGAAGCTTTAAAGAATGTCATCGTACAAAGCCATTTTTGGAGTGATTCCACTACAGTCATAGCGTGGATTCAAAGAGAGAACGAATGGTCAACTTTTATTTGGAATCGTGTACAGGAGATAAGACTGAATACTTCTGTTGATGCTTGGAAACATATATCAGGAACAGATAATCCCGCTGATTTACCTTCAAGGGGATGTTCGACAACACAATTAATTGAATCCCGATGGTGGGAGGGACCCAGCTGGTTATACAAACCTTCGACTGAATGGCCTGTCAGTAAAGAAGTAATCGAGGAAGAAATAATTAATTTGGAGAGAAAGAAGAAACTTGTAACTTCAATGCTAGATATTGACGAACAAAATTGGTATTGTAAATATTTTTCTAAATACAAACAAAATGTAAGACTTATGGGATGGATATTACGATTTATAAATAATTGTCGACATTCCAAGGCAATTATCAAAGGAAATTTGTCAGCCAAAGAATTCGAATTAGCAGAGAAAAATTTACTTCGATTGGTTCAAAACGATTCGTTTGATGCAGGTAGATGTAAAGAAATATCTTATTACATTAATATTATTTATTAATTATGTATTATATTAACCCGTAACTGGTATGACGGGATTTATGAGACCCCAGCGTATTTATTTTCGGTGTAATTTAAATAATTTTCGTTTAGTGGCGCTGTGTGCTACAGTACCTTTCTGGGTGTTTGTAAAGTATCGGCCAGTGTGAAAATTGCGTGCAATTTGGCAAGTAAACGTTTACTATTTACTTATTATATTCGCTTGGGGTATGAGTGACCCCACCATACCAATTACGTTTAATATTTTTTACTCGGCATGATTTTGTTTTAGGCTTTATTATGGCTTCTTCTTCGCATCAGAGCATGAGAACTGATGATTCACGATTTGAGGAATGGGCTCGGAATGTTTTTGATGAACTCGAAAGCGATTTGAGCGGCAATGATGATAATGATCCAGATTACATGAGCGATCACGATAGTAATTCCGAAGTTGAAATTGATGTGGAAAATCAGGCACAGATCGAAAATATTTCCTTACCAGCAAGATTTAATTATTTCGGAAAAAACAGATTCAAATGGAGCGCTACTCCACCTGAAACTAATATTCGGACAAGAGGTCATAACATTATATCTCATCTTCCAGGAGCTATTGGGCCAGCTAAAGCATTAGGTGGGAAATGTTCTGAGGTACTGGCAGACGGAACAGGACGCCAAATATTTAGGTGTACTATGTCTCAAAAACGTTTCCATGTAATCCTTACAGCCTTGAGATTTGATGATCACACAACCGGGGAAGAACGAAAAGCAGTCGATAAAACCGCTGCTATTTCTTGGATTTTTCAAAAATTTATAAACAACTGTAAAGAGGACTATTCGATCGGTGAATACGCTTGTATTGACGAGATGCTGGTGGGATTTCGTGGAAAGTGCAGGTTTCGTATGTATATCCCTATGAAACCACGAAAATACGGAATAAAAATTGTAGCCATAAACGATGCAAGGACGCATTACTTTTTAGATGGTTACATCTATTCTGGAAGGAACAGTGATGGAGAGACATTGCCAGAAGAAGAAAAGAAATTCAGCAAACCCACACAATCTGTTCTTCGCCTAGTAAAATCGATTAAAGGAACTAATAGAAACGTTACAGCGGATAATTGGTTCTCTTCAATAGAGTTAGTAAACGAACTGAAAAAGAGGAATCTCACGTTTGTGGGTACATTAAAAAAAAAATAAAAAAGAGATTCCTCCGGAGTTTTTACCATCAAAAAGTAGAACTACGTACTCTTCTTTGTTTGGATTTGCCAACAATATGACCCTAGTCTCTTACGTTCCTAAACCAAAAAAAGCTGTTCTCCTAATCTCGTCAATGCACTACAGCGCCACTGTAAACAATGATGACAAAAAAAAACCTGAATTAATAAGCTTTTATAATCAGTCTAAAGGTGGAATCGATGCTTTGGATGAAAAATGTAGTGTCTATGCATGTAACAGACGTTCTCGAAGATGGCCATTGACAGTATTCTATACTATTCTGAACATTTCTTCAGTCAATGCCTCTGTTATCTTTTCTGCCCTACCAAATAATCCCCAACAGTCACAGGCTTGGCAATTAGTTGTACCCCATCTAGAAAGAAGAATAGAAAGCAAACATATTCCAAGGTTTCTAAGACAGAACATTTTGTCAATTATGAAAAACAAAATCCTCAAAGACCCGCAAGACAAGGAACGCATTTAGAAAAAAGAGTTAGGTGTGCCAAGTGTCCACGGTCAGAGGACAGAAAAACCAAAGTCACCTGTGTAAGTTGTGAGCTGCCAGTTTGCGGAAAATGTGCGCAAAGCATCTGCGAAGATTGTGTACAAGAGTGCTTGTGATTTTAACTTTGTTACTCCAAGATCCTTATGATTTCTTTTGTTTGTAAAGTCAACATTCTTTTACAAATATTTGAATAACCAACGTGTTTCTAGTTGTCATAATTCTTAAATTAGGCAAAATTCTTTTCTTTTTTCTGTATTATAAGAATATTTTATTATTTTTAAATAAGTTGAAGCCAATTAAATAAGTTATTGTGTTTTCCTTTTATTTTAAGTTCAGTTATATCCAAAGATTAATAAAATTACACAACTCTATAATATTTTTTAATTTGACTTAATTATTGACAAATTTTAAAATGGGGTCTGCCTGACCCCAGCTTACTAACTGTGTAAAAAAATGTACCGTACTAGTTACGAGTTAATAGTTATACGTTTCCGTTTAGTAATAAGTTGTAGACGTAGGGCGAATTCTTTCTGTATTAGTTCGGATTTGCGGATTTTGCGTATCAAATTGTGTAGAAGATAGACCTCCCGGAATGGCTGAAGAGAGGAGGAACCCCATGGAGCTGTTTTTGGAGTCGACGATGGACTTGGCGCAACTAGGGTCGTATCTGGGTCAGGTGAACAGGGGCGAAAGGGCATTGGAGTTGTTTGAACATTATGGCGTAATTCCAACACGTGCTGCTGTTTTTCTATATCCAACTTGTGGTCGAGAAGTAAAGGCATACACCGAGAACGGCAGATCCAGGGGATAGAGATTTAGGTGCCCGCAAAGACATGTCAGCTACGAAGCCACCCAAAATACATTTTTAGAGCAGGTGATGCTGAACGTTTTAGGTACACATAACTAAAATTTTGCTTTATAATACTTTACATATTTATGTTTTTATAGGAGCAGACATCGTTGTTGCCCTGATTCAATATTGGCTACTGCGTGTCGAGGTGTCAGTAGCGGCTCTTTGCACGGGAGCGACGAAAGATACCGCGGTAGCTTGGTATGGCTATTGCCGAGATGTGGCAATGAAAAACGCCTGGCACGCATATCTACAGATTGGTGGACCTACAGACGTCGTAGAAGTGGACGAATCCCATTTATTCAAGAGGAAATACCATGTGGGTAAGTTGTGGGTAAATTGCGGGGATTTGAATTGCACGCATGCGCAGTATATGTATTTTGTAAAGTGGTCGGCAATAAAAATTGCTGAATTCCTTTTTGCTACAATTATTTATTGCACGCAATAAAAATTGCGAACTGTAAGGCCGTTTTACAGTTTTCTTTAACCGCAAAAAATCGCGAATATACGAAAAAAGTTAAAATTTTTAAAAAACTTCAAATTCGATTTTTTAAAATTACTGTAGACCTCGGTTATAGCGAACCTCGAGGGACCATCAAAATCGGTTCGTTATATCCGAAAATCGTAATAAGCGATGTCACAAATATAGAGAAAAATGACGGGTGGAGCAGTGGATCGCTATAACCGAGGCCGTTATAACCGAGGTCTACTGTAATTCTCAAAGTTTTATGCACAGAAAAAATACCGGGTGTCCCAGGCCATGTGCTCACCCTTCTGCACTTTACTTTTTATCAATTGAAATAAAATCTGAAATATTGTAAATGAAACGTAAAAATGTATTTTTTAACGTACAACTGATCATCGCAGAACTTCCGGTTTCACCTGAAGTGCTGTAAACTTTCTTATTGTTTGATGAAACAAATTTTATCTCAAATATAAAATAAAAATATGTCTATGAAAGTATGTGGAAAGCGACGAATGAACATTTCTTTTTTAAGTTGCCAACCGAAATTTAAAATTAAAAAATGAATCAAATTACAGGGCGACAACCTATGACTCGTGAGATTTGGCTATTTGGAGGCATTAGTAGGACAACGAAAAAGGTGTTCGGATTGATAGTTGAAAATAGGACGGCAGAGACTCTTATAGATACGATGCAAGATTACATCGAGCCGAACACATATATTTGTACAGACGGATTTGCATCTTATAATCACGTTGCGGATGTATTTGCAGGCCACGGAGCAGTAAACCACAGGATTAATTTTGTTGACCCCCCCAGAGAAAATGAACCTTTATGGGTACGTTATTATATGATTATTATTCAGATTAAGACGCTCTTTCAGTAACAGGTCTTTCTAAAATCAATACATGAACAATCTACAAAAATATTTTTTTTTTAGGTACCTGTAGGAAGATTTCATGATAACTGCCTCGATAAACAATGGACGGGTGACATTCCCAACGGTTACGCTCCATTCCGGAATCATAGTCAAAATGTTGAACGATCCTGGAGAACAATGAAAGACATCTTAAGAACATGCAACCGCCCGAATTTATTAAATAATTACATTGGAGAGTGGATGTACAGGAGAAATATTTTAAACAATTTACCAAAGAAAAGTTTGCAAGATTTATGGATGACATACGCAACGCATATCCAGGAATAGGGCGAGTACAAATGGACGAAAATTGGGAAGACTGCAATTGCCATATATGTGAACCACCTTGAATACTAGAACTAGAGATTTTTTTAGACGTACACGTCAAATCGCAGCAGTAATTTCGAGTTTTAGAAAAAAAAAAACGTTTCAATTTATTATCTTTCCAGCTAATCCACTGATCCAGAAGACACCTACAGGCAGACGAGCAAACTAGAGAGTTTTTATGAAATGCACACATCAAATTGCAGCAGTAAGTAATTTCGAGTTTTAGAGAACAAAAAAAACGTTTCAATTTATTATCTTTCCAGCGAATCCACTGATCCAGAAGACACCTACAGGCAGACGAGCAAACTAGAGTTTTTATGAAATACATACTTTTTTACATCAGGAAAAACAAGCTGTGTTGCGGTAAAGGCTATACCTGGAATTTACAGATATACGCTGGAAAAGAAAGAGATAGGGGAGCTTCAGTTCCCACAAATGTGGTCATGAATTTATCTAAAGACCTTTTGAACGCAGGGCGTACTGTTATAACATCGCCACAATGAACAATATTTGTGTTGTGTTTGTGCGCGTATTAGTTTTAAGAATTTAATTGCATATCTTATTATAAGACTTAAATAAGGTAGATAAATCGAATTGCATTGCATCCGGACCACCCTCGGTGTAGTCCGACCATTATTTTAGTTGTGTTTTATTATAGGAAAGGTGTCGATTTTAAGGTGTTAAAGCAATTACTTTGTTCCGTCAACGCCACGAAATTTGGCTTTAGTTAAATACGCATTATTTGCTTTCGAACTTTAAGATCAGGAATCAACTTGTTCGCTACGCCAAATGCACGCAGACCTCCCTGGTTTATTTGCCGAGGATCCTTGCGTTTCCTCTGTAAAAGTTGTTATTGAAGTATTGCTTAGATATGTATCTTAACGTTCAGTCTATCAGTTTATTTTCACATCTTTCGTTTCCCGTAGCCTAGTTAAACATTGCCAGAACTTAGATCTATGTCCTTGTTTGGTCATGTTACCCGGCATCGCGATCAACGCTTCATTCCTTCGCGGGGCGGTTGTTTACAAAACCCCCGCCAATATCGAATGCTTTAAATACTCTAAGTTAGCATTTTTCATCGTCATTAATCTACGTGTCGCGTATCGCGTATCGCTGTTACTTTGTAATTAGATATTTCACGTGTTCTGGTTAATGATCAGTTTGTAGTTATCATTTTTGTAAAGATTCATTTCTTGCGCATATTACTTAATTTGAAATAAAGGTAATTATTAGATTACGTGTGAACTTTATTTTGATAACTCATAATCGACAAGTTGTGGATCGAAATCCATAACAGTACTATTGTTACGGATAATTATTATACTAGCCTTGAACTGGCTAATCGTTTATTGGATAAAAAAACACATTTATTAGGAACTTTGAGAACGAATCGCAAAGGCAATCCAAAAGCGGTAACGGGAAAAAAATTGAAACGGGGCGAAATATTTGGTAAAGAAAATGAGAGGGGAATTTGTGTGATAAAATGGCATGATAAGCGCGACGTACTGATCTTGTCAACAAAACATACTGATTCCTCAAAGTTATAGAACGACGTACGAGACCCATCAACAAACCAGATGCCATAATCGACTATAATGGTGGTAAATCGTCAATCGATTTGTCGGACCAAATGGCGAGCTACAATTCGGCTCTTCGTCGGTCACTAAAATGGTATAGAAAAATCGCCATTGAACTTCTCTTGGGTACAACTATTGTAAATGCGTATATCATTTATAATAAACTGTGCGATTCAAAAATGACAATAAGCAAATTTAGAGAAATAATTGTACAAGATCTGTTGATTGCTAGCAGATTTGTTGTCGCGAACGAAGAACCTACAACACCAACAGTTACAAGAAAGGCAATAAAAAATCATACTTATTTGAAAAAAGAGGGCGCAGCTGCTGCTGTTAGAAAATACTGCAGAGGTTGTTACGAGAAGAAAGTTAGGGGTGAAATACATAAAAACAAAGTAAAGAAAGTTACCACATATTGTTTAGATTGTGAGGATTGTCCTCATTTTTGCCTCCCATGTTTCAATATGAAACATCAAAAGGTGTAACAATATTTAATTTATCTTTTTCTTTTTTGTTACTGGTTATTCACTTAATATCTCATTATGTATTATTTAAAATTATAAGTTTTCTAAAATAAATTTTATTTAAAAGATGAGTTGTGTAAATTCCCGAAAAATATAATATAAAAGTACATATTATAGACACTCACATGTCCATATGCGCCGTGCGGTCACGTTCCATATACAATTTAAATGGAATTGGCGGTCAGATCTTAGTTTCACCTAGATTTATGTATTCATTACCCAGCGGTCTATATGACCGCCATGGCGTGAGAGGATAGTACGAATATCGGCCTAAATGACCGCTGTGGCAGTGAACCTGTTAAAAAGTCTTAGAGATGTAAATTTAGATTTTTGATATTGATCAAAATTTAAATAACAGGGGAAATGTTGTAAACTGCGTATATTTATTATGTAAGATTATATGTCTAACAAAGATCCGGTAGTTCTATGAAAAACGTAGTTGGATTATCTGTGTCGCAAGAGTATCACGATTAAGTTAGCGCTAAAAGGCTGCATTAGAATTTGCTTAGACGTAGATGAAACTAAAGCTAATCTAAGAAACAAGTATTGCTTTTACTCATTGTAGCTTTCAGTTAAACTAAACGTATAAATTGAAGTAATACTACTTTCCTCGGGGGGATGCAAGATAATTCATCTAGTTTTGATAGGCAGTTCTTCGGTGAGCTCGTTATTGTAAAGTTGTCATTTCATGTCTTTATGACCCAGTTTGTTTTAATTAATCAATTTAATTTCAATATAATAGTTTTTAGTAATCCAGTATTTCAATACCTACCTTTAATCCACTTAATCGGATAAGTTAATTAATAAAAACCAGTGCTCGCAAATACTAACGGGCAGTACGCAACAATGGGTAAAATACATAATTAACCCCGATAGTACCGATGTCGTTCACCGTCTAAGTGGTCACAGCTAACAAGCCCCGCCCCAGTCGTAAATCATCTCTCCTTGATCTCAGAACATCTCTCGTTTTCGAAACATATCACCGTGAGGTATCGCCCGGCCTTAATGGTATTAAAATCCAATATGGCGGCCATAAGAAAAAATGAAGTTGATGATGGTCAGAGCGAAACGAAACGTTGTAAGTAAGATCTAATGATATCGTAAACTGTTCAAAAAAGTGCCTGCAGGATGTATTAATTTTGTTGTGGTCCATGCAATAATTTCAGAAAAAATAAGAAAGAAAATTACGTTTTTCAGTTTTTTGGAAATATTGCAAGAACTAAAAATCGTAGAAGATATTTCAAAACTGATTATTGTTCAGCACTAAAATACGCAACTTCGCCCCAATTTAATCGACTTTCGTATCTGTTACCGTTTCCGAGATCCCAATGGTGAGCCTCGAATTTGTAACAGCCTGTATGTATAATTTCACTGTTGAAGTTCAGTTGACTCTTTGACCTCGGAGAATGTTTATTGCTTCACGTGGAAGCATGAATTTAAGAAGGGTACTAATGAAATAGCATCAGTAGTTTTCCACCTTCTCTCACACCTTGATCCTTACTCAATGTGTGCTGACGGCTGTGGTGGTCAAAACCGTAATTCTATTATGATTGGGATGTTGAGCCACTTCTTTTCACAATCTGCACCTGCTAACATAAAGGAAATTCACATTATTTTCCCGTTTACGGATCATTCATTTTTGCCCCCAGATCGCGTGTTTGCTAAGATCGAGCAAAAATTACGTAAGCTACCAGTAATAATCCAGCCGTCAGAGTACGTGCATGTTTTTTTCAGAAAATTGCAGTTTTCAGAATGAGTCAAGATGTGAAGGTTTATGATTGGAAAACGATGGTAGAAACCTACTTTTGAAAAACTATATCTTGGCACTTCAAATTCAATGAGGCGAAACGATTTATTTTTACAAAATCACGTCAGCTAATTATCTTGGTGAGAGGTGAGGCAAGTTACAACAGCCAGCGACTTGAATAATGGTCAGGTGGTATTGAAAAAAGGCGTAAAAAATGAGTGTGATCCCGCTACATGACGAAATACCAATTGGAGTCACCATAAAACCAGCTAAGCTTCAGGATGTTAGGAAACTTTTGACAAAACATTTTGGACAAGACTGGAACACTATGGACGAATGTATTTTCTACAATAATATTTTGGCCCCAAGGAATGAAGAGGACCCAGTTTCGAGAAATGAAGCAGAGCCTCATGAACCCGAGGACGAGGACTTCTGTGAAGGGCACGAAGAAGAAAACATTCGTGACAGGGTTTAATGACAATTTTATTACTGAATGCCTTCAACAATAAAGCCTTAGACGTGTGTTTTGCAATTTATAAGAATTTGTATTACACAATTACCAATTTTTGCCAACTTTGTACTCTTAATGCAGTTTGTAATAAAGCTGTGAAGTTTCTTTCAGAACCGAGTTTGAAGAAATTATTATTGTGACATAACAACTTATATCCGCAGGTTGTTGTTGCAAAACATCCCTTATCCACTTGGCCATAGCAAAAGGTCCCATAACCAATATTAAACTTTAATTTTTGGCTTTTGATTTAATTTTTGGTTAATATGTTTAGTTCAATTCCGTTTAATGTTTCGAGAGCAATGCTTTAAAAAAATTTCAACAATTTCACTTTAATGGTTTGTCCAGAACAGTTTTTTAATACATAGAGACTCTTTTGCAGTGAGGCGCCTCATTTATTCATGTGTCGGCAGTACTTCAACATATTTTAAATGATAATATTTGGGAAAAGCAGTTTCTGTCTCATAAAAATCAAAAACTTGTATTAGTCAAATTGGTGTAGGTACTTAAGTTTTACTACATGTTACTTTTATGAAATCACCACTGAAATATGTAGTTGAAAATATTTATAATACAGTAACATCTATATTTGTTAATAAAAGAAGTAAATAGCGGCTTAGCTGGCAAGGAAGAGTAACTGTCGACGCACGTTTCGGTCTCATCAGGACAGTATAACCAAGGTGTAAGGTGTTGACACTTGGAGATAGAAAACAACAAATGAAGCAACAGACCAGGAGACCGAATGCACATTTGCTGCAACCACTGAAAGACCCGCATTTCGAGGGCAACATCACAGTATAGCAACGGAGGCAAACAAGGTCAACCTGCGTTACGTCAAGAAAAAGCCGGGAAATATAAATAACGGAAAGGTTAAACCTTTAACCTTTTCTTGAAGTAACGCAGGTTGACCTTGGTTGGCCGGGAAATATAAATAACGGAAAGGTAAACAAGGTCAACATGCGTTACTTCAAGAAAAAGCCGGGAATGACTAATGGAAAGGTTAACGCCAGGGAAATTTTCCTGGCGTTAACCTTTCCGTTATATTCGTTAATATATTACTCAATAATTGCACAAAAAATAAAAATCATTCGTCGACATGAATAAAAATAAAAAACGGAAACTTCTTCCACTAAGTTCTTCAAATTATTCCATGTTCTGTATCCTAGTAATAGTTTTAACCTAGCAATGTAAAATAATGGCTATGAAAATAATTAATATTGTTATATATGTATCAAGAGAGGGTGGCTTTACTAATGATGGAGGAAAGAAACTATCCCTCCTCTTTTTCCCTCGTTTTTCCGCCCCTCCGTTATAAACAAGTTAAAGAAGAAAATCTTCTCGATGTGCTAGTTATTTTGTAAAGAATGTAATATTTCATTGACCAGCATTGGGTTTTACTCATAATAGTCGTAAAAATATAAAGTTTCTTATCTCTGTTAATTTTTTTTTCTTCTGGTGGGCAATGCTTCATTTAATACTATTTAATTACTGAATTACAACGCAACCTTAAAAAAAAACAATGATATTGATGCTGTCTTATGGTAAGGTAAGAAGCACTTATGAAATCATCATTTGTCTAGATGCGTATACCGGGCGTAGAATTGCTTTCCCAGACATAGGATTTTACATGTAAAAATAAGTATTCTCAATTATTTCCTCTCCTAATAATTTTACGGCAAAATAGATTAAAGTTATATAGAATTAAAATTAGAAGTTGATTCTTTTATTTATTTTCTTCTAACATCCTCTGGTCCTAAAATAAATGGCAAAAAAAATTTAAATGCTAAAAAGTAGCCCTGGCTATGGAATATTTGATTTTTACAATTAATCTGACACATATTTCACACACATATTAAACTTATATTTTGGTTTCCTTTTATCATGAACTCATACACTAAAAATGAAAAGACAAATTTCAAGTGGTACTACGGCGGATCTTCTTTAAGAAACATCCAAGCAACTTTTGCTGCATTTTACTCAGACCGAATAATTCCTGCGTAGAGACAATTCGAAGTATTACAGAAAAGTTTGAAAATAAAGGCACTGTTAATAACGTTTCAAGATGAAACTTTTGCAAAAAAAAAACTTCAAGTCTCTATCGTCATTTATTCGGAAGATATTTACATTTTAATTTGGTAATAAAAAGTTCTTCCTAATTCTTTTTTCTTCCTTCCAATGATGGTGTTTTCAATTTCAAATTAAATTTCTAGACGTTAGTTGCCTGATGAAGATAAGACTTATCGAAACCGGTAGCTAGATTACATTTATCATAATTAGGAAGTACTTTTCATTATCAAATTACAATATTTACCTAATTTTGGACACACTCTACAACAGGCATAATTTTTTTTTAAAGTTGGATAACACGAAAACGGTTTACTTTAGGACCTATGTGTTGTACTATCGGGGCCTTAAAATTTCGCACGATTTTTTATCAAGTAGCCAGAATTTCTCTAAAATTTAGTTTTGTAGAACAGGCTCTTTCCTCAATTTTGACACTAAAGACATTTAACCAAAAGTCAGATTGTTTGGTTACATTTTAAGAACAACAAGATAGTAAAGTATTAGAACTGAAATAACTAAATAAAAGCAGCGACCAACCATCTTCTAATTTTGCGATTGCAAAACCCTTCCCTCCTTCAGAAAGCACGTGATATGGAATTGTGTTGCTACAACTTTCGCATTACATTTGAAATCTGACGTTTAAAATGATTATTTTTGACAATCCGTCAAAGAAAGCGATATTTACAGCGGAAAATTAAATCGTGCGAAATTATAAGGCCGCGATAGTACATAGTCACATTAAAATTCAGTCTGGAATCCGAAAATGTAAAAATATTTAAAGTGTTCCATTTAAAGTAACGAAGTGACATAACGCCCAGACTAAACAAAACATTCAGTATATACATACAGGGTGATCAAAGTTACTGCCGCACTATTGCTAACTTCGTAATTATTAAAGCTACGAAGTGGTTCAAATTAGCAAAAATGAACTGTTTTTACTCAGGATTACAATGGTGATCTGAAGAAAACAATTGCGCATCGCATTCTCAAAATAATTGCAAGTGTAAAGTTTTTTTAATGGAACGCCCTATATTTTTTGTTGAAAAATGAAAGAACTTCAAATTATAAATACAAATTATTCTTTACAATTTTTCCTTAAAACGAATAATAAAGAAGTTATTGCGACAATTTTGTTGGTATATCATTTAATACAACCCATACAACGCAACATTTAAATGCCACTAGAAGCGTCTATAAACGTGTTCAGAGATGTTTTTGAACACTTACTTTAAGTTATTTATAATTTTGCTTAAATTAGTTTAAGTTACAATAGTTTCAAGAGTAGTACATTTTAATTAAATAATTTTATTTTTGTACACAATAGTGGTTACATTTATTTTAAATACCAGCTCCTCAAAATATTGCGCTCATGTTTTCTACGTTTGTTTATTTTCGAAGCACATAATTCCAAGGTAGTATGTGTTAAGACAGTTTTGTTAATGCGTTGAACTAAATAAAGTTAATTGTATATGATGAATACAACTTTCACAATAACTTCTTTAATATTCGTTTTGAGGAAAAATAGTAAAGAGTAATTTGTATTTATAATCTGATGTTCTTCCATTTTTCAACAAAAAATACAGGGTGTTCCGTTAAAAAAAAACTTTACACTTGCAATTATTATTATTATGCGATGCGCAATTGTTTTCTTCATATCACCATTGTAATCCTGAGTAAAAACAATTCATTTTTGCTAATTTGAACCACTTCGTAGCACCAATAAAAACGAAGTTGGCAATACTGCGGCAGTAACTTTGATCACTCTGTATATGTCAAACTAATTTTAAAATATACTCCACATAATATAGTGAAACTTTCATTTGAAACATTTTTTTATAAAATGAGTAATTAGAGAGGTATGAAAGAAACTGCCTTAAGTGAAACATCTCGTATATGAATGGTTTGAAAATTTAAATTATAGCTCTGACCATTTCGAAACTGTCATAATCAGTTGCCTACCGAAATGATGATCGATTTTAAGAACTTTATCAAGTGTAAAACTTTGATGAATGCATGCTTTTGACGGTTTCGAAACCGTCAGAAAATGACGTTGAAACAGACCTTATCTATTAGGGAAAACTCTTCACCTGGATTGTAAAACCTTTTTCATCAACAATTATTCACATGTTTCTGTTTGTGTGATAATTTGTGTGATCTTTCACTTTCTCTTTAGAAGATAAAAACCTGTTCATATTCTCCAATTTCGCTGTGTGCAATTGAGTTTGGTGTATTTGGCACATAAAGAATATCCTGCAAATATCTCCACCAATTAAAACTTAACGTACTACTTCTTAAATCCATCTCTAAAGAAATTAAATGGTTTAGAAAAAACAGAGACCATCCTGAGGTAAATGCTTCATTTCTGTGTCAAGATGTAGCTGGTGTCAAGTGTGGAAGCTGTGAATTGTTTCGGCTGGTGTATTACTGAGGCTACTGTATTACTGAAATTAAAATACACAGATACCTGTGTATTCCAAATTACACGGACTAAGACCAAGATTCGTGTATTACATGTACATACGTGTACTGACATATACAGATTATTTTTTTACTATATGCCGATCATATAAAATATAAGTTAAGAAAATACACAATGAAATGACGTAACTTGACAAAAGTCACAAGGCTGTTTCAGGAAAGTTAGAAGGAGATTGCTACATAAAAATTCTTTGACTTATCTATCGATCGATCGGCATATAGAGAAAAAATTAACTGTACATGAAATAGACCTCTAATTCTAACCAACTTACGAACATTGAATCAATTCCTGTAAATATACTTAGGCCCAGTATTTCAGTCAGAGCTTAAACCAAATAATTTTAGTTCATTTTCGCTTTAGGGTTAAGTTTTGGTTTAAGCATATTTCAGGGACAAGTTAAGATTTAATTCATTTTATTTAATCAGAAAATTTAATCCACAGACAGCGGATTCTTAAATCTAGAAAGAAATGCGAATTCAGCAAAATACGTCGGAAGTTTTTCATCAATATTTTAAGTATTTGGATTATGGTTTAGTTAATCCTAAGTTTAACTCATGACCAAAATACCGAGCCTTAGTAGTCCTAATTAGTTAAATTAGTCAACTACTGGGGATTGGAATTCCTAAAATAAACATTTATCTGATCAGATAAGGTTATGTCATATGTTATACTTACTTTTATTTGATGTTTTTGTAATGCGCTATTGTGTATTTATTAGAAACAGAAAATTGTACATCCGATTCTTGGTGTATAATTCTATTTATTAGTAGTATTAATTCTTTTATCGAATTTATTTAAATCTCTGTTACATAAACACAACCATAACACAACCAAAGAGGGTGACAACGACACAACGAGTTAAGAGTAACAGGAGGGAACCATAGGAACAGTAGTTTCTTGTCCAAGCTGGTCATTAAATATAGCCGTTGTCATAGGTGCACACAAGCGTTTTACAAAATTCTGGAACATGGCCTTCTAAATGAAAAGTGAGTTCTAACTGGCCTGGGCGTTTTGAAAAATTTACATTGAATTTTTGTGCTCGAGAAAACGCCAAAAGTCGAGACTTTGGCGCTGGTTACGGGGCGCTGACGGCACTGAATGAAGTGCACTGTCATTACTGTCAATGTGTCAGTCAAAGCGAGTTCACGCAAAATTAATTAATATTGTAATTACCGTAATAAAACATAATTCATATAGTATAAACTTTATAAATTTATGCACAAATCATTTAATCACGTCGGAGTGAAGTACGCTTGCGCAATAGAGAAGAGCTGTCATTTTAAAAAGCTTTCGTGTTATGAATAAAACGTGTTAAAAAGGGTGGTGATAATTACGCACAGTGAGAAAAGAAGCTTTATTATACATGTTGTAACTTACCACAGAAATTCTGAATATATGCAGGCAAGATTTTAATCTAAATGTCAAATAAGAGCGCCGCAGCTCAACTATCTAAAACCGTAATAGTTTAATGCTAAATTAAGTTGTCGAAATTGGACATAAATATTCCACCTTATTCCAACGTAAATAATATCGTAAATAATAATAAATATGCTCAAATTTTTACAACAATAACATTAATTGTTCTTACACGAACTCATCCACCATTCACATGTGACAGAACTGTCAAGATTTTAGGTTAAGAAAACGCCCTGTAAGCAATGTTTGGCGGAGCACGCCTGAACTGCACTTTTGCCCAGACCAGATAGAACTTGCTTTTCATTTGAAGGCCATGTTCTGGAACATCCACAAACCAACAGTTCACGATTGTTTATAATACACTTATTACAATAAGATTCGAGAAATGTCAATTGTATTCTATACATTGGAGTTCTATGACTAAAAGTACTTGAAAGGAACTTACTTACATTACGCTTGCTGTGCCACTGAATATCGAAAAATTCCAAAACTAACCTAAAAGGCGTTTACTTTTTAACTGAAGTCTGTAATAACACGATAATGTATCATTTGTATCAAACTGACCTACCGCAAAATGGTAACTTACGTCAAATGGAATTGCAATCGCCCACTGCCGTGTCTTTTCTCCTGTTATTCTTACCCCGTTGGAAAACGAAAATAACTTTTGAGTTCTGACATCTAGTGAGGATTATGTTTTAGCTACTATCAAGCGGGATAGTGGGAATTCCCACGAGCGCACAATGGAACGAGATAATGTAATGCTTTGGACATCGGTCAGGAACTCAAGTGTCAAATTCAGAAAATCTTTTCATATACATTTGTTGCTTACAATAGTATGTTAAAACATTTATAACTTTTTTTTAGATTTCTTTAAAAATAAACCGCATAAATGCTAGAAAATAATGTCATTCTTAATTCAGAACAACATTTCAAATTGGAATTTCTCCGTTGATATTTTTCCAAATTGCATCAAAGTTTTTACTTAAAAAAGGATGTCGCAGGGCATTATCCTAGACATATGAAATCTGTGCTCCGATGAACCGTTTAGCAAGGAAACAAAAATTATTAATTTTAAACTATTATTGACAATTTCGTAAAACTCGCGCAATATCGCGCTGTATAATGTGCTAAATTAATACACTAAGACACTATTGGTCGTATTCACAAAGCATCATTTACTTTAAATGCTCCGTTTAGTATTAGATTAGATTCTAGATTAAAATTAAATATAATCACCTTAAGTAAAATATTATTATAACGTAAATTGATATTATATTAATTATTAACAATTTTTTTTTGTAAAAATCATATTTGTAAATTTGTTACGTACTAAGAGTGAAGACTAGACAATAAGGTAACTCCTGTTTTCAACACCTAAAACTGTAGTTAACGAATTCTAATTTAGATACACTACTTGGAAGAAAAATGAGCATAATATCATCACTTTCTTCATCATCTTCTGATGAGGAAGTAGAAGTTCCCAGGAAGTTGAGTGTCATTAGAGACAGAACCAATCCATTTACACTATATGATGATATCGATTTTAGAAAGCGATTTCGGTTTCGTAAAGAAACTGTAATGGAAATTTTACTTAATTTTGACCATCGCATAAGTCCCATAAGTAACCGCAATAAGTCAATTGATTCCTTATCCCAACTTCTGGTAACACTATGATTTTATGCCACCGGTGCTTTTCAAAATTTTATTGGAGATCACATAAATATCTCGCAACCATCTGTGTCCCGAATAATTAAAAAAGTAACATTAGAAATTGCTGCAATGAGTCGAAGGGAAATAATGATGCCTTCGGGTAATCAAATCTTGACCACCTGTTCGGAATTTTATAAAATAGCAAATTTTCCTTGTGTTGTGGGTGCAGTTGACTGCACTCATGTTAAAATTGCCTCCCCTGGAGGAGATTATGCTGAGTTATATCGCAACAGAAAAGGTTACCTTTCTTTAAATGTGCAAGCCATCTGCGATGCTTACTTAAAAATTAAACACATTGTTGCTCGTTGGCCTGGATCCGTCCATGATGCAACAATTTTGAATGATAGCCCACTGGAAATTGAACTGGAACGAGGACAATATGGAGCGTATAAATTCTTGATTGGTGACAATGGTTATCCATGCAAGCCATATTTGTTGACTCCAGTGTTAAATCCAAGAACACCAGCTGAAGTGGCTTATAATCGCAGCCATATAGCCACCAGGAACACTATTGAAAGATGTTTCGGAGTGATGAAGCAACGTTTGTTGAATACTAGAAGTTAGATGGACAAATTTTAGGCATTTATAAAGGTCACACAAACAGGTTTGATAATAAACCCATATCCATAAATAAGATGTTTTAGAGAACTTCAAAAAAGTTGATTAAATTTTTTCGTAATACTTGAATGTTATTTCATTATAACTGCATTGTTTCCGTGGATATTATACTGACCATATAACGGCCTAGGCATGTTAAATTTTAACAGCACGGCCGTTATTACTATATCCCACTTGACTTTTTGTTAAATTATTAATATATGAAACTCCTTTACATAAGAGGTTTGTTCTAGCAGCAGTACATAACTGTTAGAAATTGTACTGAACATGTGCAGTGACACTTGAGGCCCACTTATACAAAGGCAAGTTAATTTTCAGTATTGGTTTACTCCCGTGGTAACAATTATGAACACAATTGTTACAAAGTTAACTTGCCTTTATACAAGTGGGCCTTAGCATCACTAAAGTGTCACTGTACATGTTCAGTACAATTTCTAACAGTTATGTACTGCTGCTAGAAGAAACCTAAGATATCAAAGTCGTTCCTTGTGTCTTTAGTTTTAGAGTCAATGAATGATGAGCTGCCAGTAGTGCAATCTTTGCTTTGAGTTTAACAGGGCACATTACAGCTCATTTACAACATGGGCTTGTTAACATAAACGTGTATTTGTAAGCTGGAATTTAGCCATTAAATTTTGCTGCTGGTGAACGCACCAATAAGAGAGCTCATATTACCAATCTTTTTAACTATTACATTCTTTGGTTTCAAGAGTCATCCGAGACTGCGAATTTACAGAAACATCCATAACGAATTGTAACGTTAAAACTCCCAAAGTAACATTACGTACCAAAATAAACAAAGTTGATCCAAAGTGCAAACCAAACACTTACCTTCGACAACCCTATCGACAGGTATGCGTCCCAGGCTAAGCTCCAGCGGTGAGGGGCAGTTCGAATAACAAAATAAGCGCCACCCTATGTATGCTTTGACTTCCTGTCGATTGATGACTACCATAGGGAGTGCACGGGATATAAGTAAGACTTCAGTTTCAAATTGCAATTTTATTGCAAGAGCAATTAAATGACGGATCACAATTATTTCTTGGTCCCACTTCTTCAAAGAGAGGGTATCGTGCGCATAGGCAATATGACAGACATTAATATAAGTAGGCGAACCGGTAGCCGAACTTAAACGGAAAGGCGCAATGAAATACTCGGCTGACATTTAACCCGCTGGCCAGACGTGAAAAACGTACGCGAGTCGTTCGTAATACTTTCAATCTTGAATCACGAAGCACGGCTTAAGGTTTTACAAACACTTAAATTACAACTGTATGTGAGAAAAATTGCGATATGCTTAATTAACCGGACGAGATAGAACACACGAACAAATAAATAAATAACTAAGTAAATTAACAAAGTACATACATGAACATTCCTGTCATACAACTCAGTAGCTTACTGCTAGCTTAGTCCGAACCTCGATGTCTTGTTATGAATCGGGGTCGACATGGAGAAGGTATACCGGAGATACCATTAAATTGACAGCAGGTACTGCAACATGATGAGGAACTTCGATTAGCTGCAAAGGCTGGTACAGCTGCGCCGAGAAAAGTATAGATAGAGCGGCCCTCAACAAGGAAAAAAAAAATGAACGGCCCTCGTAGACTGGAGACGGACAGGAAATCGACTCAAATTCCCATGTAGGAATAAATCGGAACAAGTACACCGTAGCTAGCACCGCCCTTAAATTAATAAACACGACGAGCGTTAGATATAACTTTCGGAAAACAAAAATGAAGTTACCTCCAATACAATGACGGTCGCTGCGTAGATCATCTCGTGGGTCTTACAAAATTTGGTTTTTCATGGAACTTTTATCCTTGCTAACGCATACTATGCTTCAAGAAATATTCGGCACCTTACACCGTTGATCCGAGAAAACTCGAAAATGAATTTCAACACTAATCACAATTTAATAATTTGCCATAAATCTATCGGTGACAAGATGCGTCCAGTTGAATCGGAGGCCCACGAGAGAGAGAGAGCGAGCGAACGCATCACGATATGCAGTGAAGGCATACGCAATTTTTAAATGATGCCAACCTCGAATTCCGAAATATACATTAATGAAAATTCAACCGTTACAGAATTGCTTTGTACTTACATTTTTTTCCGCAAGATTTTTCTTTGCATTCCGCTTTAAATTATCATATAAAATTTTTAATTGTTTAACGCTTCTATGAGAATCTGTAGAAGCGTTAAACATTGAAGTTAACTCAGTCCATGCTTGAGTTCTTTTTTTTTAAGCAATCTGCACCAGACTGTTTGCTTTCTATGAAATTCTTCTTTCTATATCAAATCAAATAACTGGAATTAGGAAAGAAATTGGAATGATCAGGAAAGACAATAGGAACATCCATATCAAAAGTTCTGCAGATTTAACCAATTAATTGTTGCACCTTTTAATACATACGAGTAAGTACTTACGATTCTATTAATTGGAGCAGAGTACTCTTCTCCAATTCAGTGTATGCTCGGCACCGTTTCTTTATTTCCTTTTCGTCCATTACTACCTACAAGTTAACTTTCAAAATCACAATACATGAAGCTAAACTGACGCCGGTAACTGACGCGCAATCTGACGCGTTTCTGCTTTCTGCAATGTTGCCAAACGTCGCCTGATTTATAAATAATGTAAATCATACGATTTATAAATCGGTGGAATAAATGCCGCGTTTTTGATTTCTGAATACGACGTCTGATTTAGCATTTCATTTACGTAAATGAAATCATTTATAAATCATATCATTTGTTTGTTTTGCTTTGCGCAGCAATGCTGCAAATATTGTCTTTCGGCATATAAGCCATTCCAGACAGACACGAAGATTTTTATAGCTGGGTCAAAGTCATAAACACCACAAACATCCATGGTTAATAGCAGGATTCGAACCTGCGCCGCCGAGAGACACGACTTGCAAAGTCGGCTAGGCTACCGCTGCGCCAATCGGCGACCCAATCATATCATTTAGAGTTCTTTATGAATACGGCCCTATGTTTCAAGATGATACCAACAGTTTCTGCGACTTCCTGCGACCTTACAAAATAAAAGGTGTCCCAACAAGAGCGCCGGATTTAATTTAGAATTAAAGAAAAACACATTTGTTTTTTTAAATAAGCAAACATTTTTATTTCAACATAAAGAAAAATAGTTCCGATCCACTGTGGAGCAGCTAAATCCTCGACACGGCTCTCATAATGCGCATGCGTCGAAATTTGAAATAACGGACACTAATCTGCCAGTAATGTATGCATGATTGCATGTGCCTTTTTCCCAGCAGGTTTATATTATTCCTAAATTTTGTACACAAAGTTTATATGTAAATATCTGGGAAATAAATTATTATTATTATTATTATTATTATTATCAAACGTGAAATACAACATCAGGCAAATGGCCACCACGAAACCTCTGGCACAGGGTTATAACTTTTGTTGAAATTTTGAATAACGTTTTCGCATAAATGTGGCTGTATTTCACCAATAACGCGCCATATTTCCTCTTTAAGATGTTCAACTGTTTCAGGCTTATTCGCATACACCTTTTCCTTCACATAGCCCCAAAGAAAAAAGTCCATCGGCGTTAGATCGCACGATCTTGGTGGCCAATTTTTTACGCAAAACTTTCACCATTTTTGTAATGTGTTTTTACAGTAATTAAACATTGTTCGTTTGAATATTTCTCCATATTCTTAAATCGCGTGGTTTGTACGTGACAAGTGTCAAAAAAAAATCACCGTACAACTCGTATTAACAAAATGGCGGCAAATTTAAATCCGGCGCTCTTGTTGGGACACCCTTTATTTACATTTTTATGTATAGGGTTTCTTTTTAATATTTTGCATCCTATCTAGGGGTTTTATTGTAACAGTTAGAGAAAAGCTTTAAATATAAAAGTTGTAGGTATTTCATATGTATTATCTTTTAGAACTACCACAGAAAACAAAAGCGCATCGAAAAGTGGAGGAAAAAATACAATTTTTGTTTTTCTCATGGAACATTCTATTTCCATTTCTCCACTTTGCGTTACGCTTTTGTTTTTCGTGATAACCCTAAAAGATAATACATACAAAACCCTATAACTTTTGCATTTAAAGTTTTCCTCTAGCTCCTAAAATAAAGGCACTAGGTGGGGTGCAAAATATTTAAAAAAAAAACCTATACATATATTCCAGCTGTAGGTATTTGAGGTATTTCTTATATCGGGTGCCCAGTGGATTACAGTTAAAGAGTAGCTTCCTTGGGTCAATTTAGAGCATTTTATTTTTGTACAATTTTATTTCGTTAACAAGCTACGATTTTTTAAATAATATTTCTTTACTTCAGTTTTTCATGAAAACTGACTTATTTCTTGAAATATTTACTTGTAAAATTACATATGGGAGTTTTCCGTATTGCTGAATCTAAATATTTGTTTATTCTTTGTATAAATGTAGGGGGCGGTGTCAATGTCACTTTGCCATTTTTTTGTTTTTGGCTATATTTTATTTGTATATGGAGTAATTCACAAAATGATTCGTTAATTTTAATTTAAAGGATATTTATTTTTCATTAAAAAATATATACTTATTGCAGGTGGCTAAAGTGAACCATTTTCGAGAATAATTACTTTAAAATTAATGATGCTGATTGTATGTACCAGGAAAATGTACAGTTTATTTAACACCTGAGAAACATCAAATTCTACTGCTTCTTTCAGTTTGTCGATATCTTTTCGATCGTTCAAGATTTTGTGTTCTTTTAATTTTTCATTTCGATTATTCAAACTTTTCTTCATTTTTCCATTCTTAATGACGATTAGATTCGTAAGCTTTTGGTGTTTGTAAACGGAAATTTTAATTTCTATCAAGAATTCTTGTTGGTGAATTTTTGTGTAGGAATCTTGGTACCTCATGGCAAAAGTTGATACTTTCTCTTTATTAGTAAACTACCAAATTTCATTTCGTAGAGTAATAATTGTTTGTAAAAAAAATGCGAGACCTATTATGGACCATACTGTATATTATTATATGTATTTACACTTACAGTGTCTTTCAAAAGTGTGCTACAAGAAAGCACAAAGTTTCGGAACGCACTGAAATAATTACTCATAACCAAATGAAATAATTGAGAAATAAGAACAAATTTCGTGTTATCCTATTCATACTATTTTGGCGGACACTTTAATCCAACCAGAATTTCCTAATGTAGTGTGTTTACAGAGTGGTTCACAATAAATTGTGATTTTTTTATTTTTGAGGTAGAAAGCTGTAGCTTTTAATTCTGAACAACTTATTCTTATGACATTTTGTTGTATCTTGTAAAATAAGGGTACTTTACCCTTAAGGTGTCTTCATTTCTCGGTGTCCACGCTGTATAGTATTTATTGCTTCAATTAAAATGCAAAGAAAATGGTTTATATCCCGTTCTCGTCGCCAATAATAGGTATAGTTTATTGGGAAACTCTTTAATAAAAACAGGACTTACATGTCATGAAAAATGTGAATGTTATTTTTTATATAAATTAAACTCTCTTGTTTTATGGCCTACATAAAACTACAGTTAACAATACATATTAAAAACTAAGCTCTATGAAAAGAATTATATGGGTAGGAAAAACTCTCCTCCGTGTAACTCCACATCCGAATTTTAGAAAATCAGCCGCAGAACTATTTTAACACGTGCTAAGTACAGACCTAATGACAACGTACTGTTCAAATTATTTCGACCGAATGAACAGTGGATAAAGGTAATGTAATTAAGCCCATCGGAGACATGATGTATCTTATTCGTTCTGGTGATACTTTTCATTGAAAACATCAGAACCAAATTAGAAAATTTATTACTGATAATAGTTGTGGGTTAAGTAATGATTTAAGTTTTTCAGTTAACAAACCATAAACTGAAAAAGAGCCTATTATTAATCAATCAACAGCGCAGTCGATCGAAAATCCTGAGGTCCAGACACCCTGATGATTGCCTGATGATCTACAACAACCAGAGCAACCATCAATTGTGCGGGCGCTCTATACGACTTCGAAAAGAGCCGGATCGTTACACTGCACGATGAACATTTAAGTGGGAAGAAATTCTAGTGTGTTTTGTACAGCAAGTTCCATAGCAACATATAAAATAATCAATGTTGAAACAAGAAATAATAAACACGTCAATACGTTGACTCCTGATCATTTTTTACTAATTAGTTATTTAACGAAGACATATCAAGTTTTACAGAAACAGCGTCTGTAAATTTTGTTGACCATGTGCATAAATAGTTTGATTATGAAAATTACTGGTGGGTATTTTCTTCGATCTGCCGAATGCTTCTCGTATCATTAACATTCACATTTTATTATTTAAATTAAACGGTTATAGGGGCATATTCTATAACTTATATGTTAATTTTAACAAGGTTGTTAAAATCTTAAAATTTAACACGGTGATAATTAGTCCTAACATATATATTTTAATATTATGCATTGTCAAAATTAAAGCAATGAAACAAATTTCGTTGTAAAATTTAATTTTGATTTAATTTGATTTTATATCGGACCAATTTTATGACACTCGTATTGTAGGCGTTTGCCGACTTAAAACAAATTGTAGAAGAAAAGCTAGAAGCATAAAACATGATATAGAAGGTACAGGTGGTGTACCTTCAATTTCTAAAGGTTTAAGTGAAGTGGAAGAGAGAATTTTGACTTTACTTAATAAAATGGTGCAGAATCAGTTACTGAACCAGGTATGGAAGTGGTACAAATAATCAATTTCTCTGATATAGCAGTGGAAGAAGTACAAGCAAAACAACTTCTATCTCTTGAAGTACAGCAAACTACTAATGCACAACAGTCAATTAATATACAAGCAACACCTACAGCAAAGGCTCGTAAGATTCGTTAACTATTTTCAAGATCACTTTCAAATGGAATTCCAGGGATGCGAGAATTAATTAAAAGTAATAACCACATTGCAAATACCTTAAATAGAATTGCAAATGCTATACGTTCTACATATAGGCGAATCTAATATTTTGTAAATAGAAACAATATTTGTATGGCATTCACAAAATAAAGGTTGAAAATCAGTTCAAGTACGTTTAATAAAAATATCATACAGTAATTGTATACCTATACTTGTACATAACAGTTTTCTTGAAGGTAGTTTGAAGCAACTTTAGAAATATGAATTTTATGTAAGGATCAGAATTTTATATTTTGTTTGGTTAACTTCGAATAAGGTGGCAACATGTGTTTGTACTATCGTGGCCTTAAAATTTGGCACGATTTTTTATCAAGTAGCCAGAATTTCTCTAAATTATAGTTTTGTAGGACAGGCTCCTTCCTCAATTTTGACACTAAAGACATTCAACCAAATGTCAGATTGTTTGGTTATATTTTAAAAACAGCAAGATAATAAAGTATTGAAACTGAAATAACAGAATAAAAGTAGCGACCAACCATCTTCTAATTTTGCGATTGCAAAACTCTTCTCTCCTTCAGAAAGCACGTGATATGGCATTGTGTTGCTACAACTTTAGCATTACATTTTTGACAAGCCGTCATAGAAAGCCATATTTACAGCGGAAAATTAAATCGCGTGAAATTATAAGGCCGCGATAGTACATTAACTCGTTGCTGTGGCATTATATGTTGCCGCCTTGAAGAATAGCAAGGCACCTTCATACTCTAACATGATAAATACTTACCTCCTAAGTCTTTCTTCTTCTTCCTCAATCTGTAAAATTTCCATAAATTTTCCTGCGACTGTCATTTTTATAGATTAACACTACATGTTATTATTAACGTCACGTTTACAGTAAACGTTAAAATATGTAAGTTTAACTGTAAAATAAACATCCTCTTGTTAAAAATATAACGGATATGAAATTACTGAATACCACATTTGTTACGTGAGTTATTTAATTTTTAACACTGTCTTTAAATTTAACAATCCTCTTACAGAATAGGGCCCATAGTATTAGAGGCTTAACTTATACGTGAATTAAGTTATTTCTCCTTAAAAGGCGATTAATTGTTAGGTTAGATAACAAATAATCATTGTTCTAATTTTTACAATACATACATGTTATGTACTGCTGCTATCTTTAATTTAATTATAATTAAGGCACTACCGCTGAAGAGAAGATATTTATTATTTTTCTAATAACAAGTGACATAAAACATTATTTGTTAATTCAATGCTAACTATGTTTATATGCCCCTTCTATAAAATTGAAAATTATATCATACAAAAATAATTTACAAATTTAATTTTTCTGGACGCTTTACAACACGACCACATCTTGTAATCACTTTTGGACTAGAACTAACAGGAACAGAGGGGTTGTAGTTGCTAATGTTATTCTTGATTTCCTCCGCAGGCTCAAGTTCTGATTTAATCAAATCTTCATCTGCTGCTGGATTTGTTACTTCAGTCTCTAGATTAACAGTCTGCTGTACAGGAGAAGATTCACGCAGTGTTCTGATTTTCTGACGGTTTCTTCTGTATTTTCCCGTATTAGTTTGTACTAGATAGTCATTAGGTCCTGACTGGTCAAATACAACGCCTGGCTTCCAATTTCGAATAGATTCTTGCACGAAGACATGCTAATCCTGATCTAATTCAGAAAGTTTTCTTCCACCTCGATCATAATATTTCTTCTGACTTACTTGTTTCTTCAATTTATTTCTAATTCCTTTCGTTGAAAATTGTGGTAGAAGAATTTTATTATTTACTGGTAAGTTGGTTCTTAATCTTCGCCCCATCAATAAATGACTTGGTGCTGGTAAATTTGCTTTGGGTGTAACGTTGTGCCGTAATACTGCCAAAAATGGATCTTTTTCTTCTTTGTATGATTTGATGAGTAGACTTCTGACCGTTTGAATTGTACTTTCCCCCATTCCATTAGAACGAGGATATCCAGGGCTTCATGTTGTCAACTTGATATCATACTTTTTTGCAAAATTTTCAAGTTCATGGGAATTGAAAGGAGGACCGGCCGTTATTTGAAAAAATTTCTTGAGGTATTCCATTAGTGGGTAGCAAATACGTTTTTCAGAGTTGAAATTACTGTTTCTGCTATTTTATTCTTTATCTTATTAACTACTGTAAATCTGCTATAATAATCCACAGCAACCAAGACATTTTCTGGACCAAGTGTTTTAAAATCAATTCCAATCCAATTCCATGGTAAGCCTGGTGGAGGATATGGTGTTAACGGTTCTCTAGCATTAGAAGCAGAATACTTTTGACAGATTAAGCAATTTAGCACACATTTTTCTATATCAGCAGATAAACCTGGCCAGTATATTGAATCTCGAGCTAGTTTCTTACATAGATACTACTCCTTGATGTGCTTCATGTAATAAATTCAAAAATTCTTTTCTTAACGACGATGGTATCACTAGACGTCTTCCATAGAATATTACATTTTTATGAAGAAATAGATGGTCTTTTTTATCCCAATAGGGTTTTACTAAATTAGGAACATTGGCTTTGTGAGATGGCCAACCGCTTAAAATATAAAATTTCACTTTTTGAAGTGCTTCATCTTCATTGATTGCATTTTTAAGTCTTGACTCATTTTCTGGACTAGTTAAAATGATTGAATATACTCTTAAACGAGAATCTAAATAATCAGTTTTCAGAGAACTTTGGATTGGTTCTCTACTTAAGGTATCAGGAACCTGCACTTCTTTTCCAGGCACATATACAACTTTAAAATCATACCTGAGTAAACGAAATGTAAGTCGTTGTATTCTTGGTGACAATTCATCTAAATTTTTCTTGATTATACCTGTTATAGAACTGACACCGATGTGAATAATATTCCTTAAAGCTCATATGCGTCTCTGTTTGATGACGTAGTGGGCGGGAAAAAAAAATAATAATAATTGTTTTTGACGTTAGAAAATAATAAATACGATAAAAATTGTTCCAGATTTTACGAGAGCTTTATATTATTATTAAACTACAACGGCAACAATTGGCGGCCCGAACGTGGGGCCAAGGACGTTAGAACACTCCACGAACTCGCACAAGAGTCTCATCCTTCTTTTTTTTGGGGAGTGAGGACCCCAGTGGCGCCCAAACTTTCTTTTGTGCATGTTTGTGTACCGTGGGCGTATTTTGAAGAGATTATGTCGAAAGCGAAGACGGGAACCGCGAGGGAAACGCAAAATACTGTAAGTAAATGTTCACATCAAGCAACACAAACAATATGTTTCACGAATTTGACACATACGTTCCAACCTTCCATCCAACTGAGTCTACCGACATTCGAGGGACGTGCTCTAGATGATGTCCACTTATTTTTACGCCGATTGGAAGAATACTTCACTACAAATAATCTCCCGGAGTGGGCCTGGGTACAGACCGCTACCCGACAGCTCGGAAAAGAACCGAGAAGCTGGTTTAGAGAATACGAAGATTTAAACCTAACCTGGTCTGACTACACGACATTTTTAAAGGAATGTTTCGCCGAGCCAGAAGCCGCACAAGCCTTTCTCTCCCGTCTATATACAGAGACACAATCATCAAACAAGAGCACCGTACATTTTGCTATGGCAAAGTGGGGCATTTTCAATAAGGTAGCCGCCACTACGCCTTTGGCGGTACCTACGCCGAAGACATTCGCAGAACTGAAGGCCCGATCTGAGAAAATTGACCGGGTTCGTTCGTTCGTTCAAAGGTCCCTAATCTTTAAATCAACTTCCGAGATGTAAATTTTGCCCGGGGCGTCATTTCCATCGTGACTGCCTTGTAGCCTGGGAACGAAAGGCGACACAACAATCGGAAAACAACGCTCGCCGGGCAAACACCAGCCTCGAGGACCCGGCGAGAAACATGACTTCGACTGAGAAACGCGCACCTCCCATATCCTACTAGCCAGCCAACGTCAACACGACCAGTGCTGGACACGAAGCTGATCTCCCTCGCGTTGTAATCAAGGTAAACGGCCTACAGATGATGGCGCTTCTAGATTCTGCAGCAACCCATAATTTCATAAACCAAGCCCATGTCAAGGAGAAGTGCTCAAGCGAATATGATTCAGCAAATTTAGCTAGTACAAAAAACCGTCTAACTATCAAAGGCACCACTACGGCAGAGTGCGAAATACAAGTAACTAAGTTCGTCACAACATTCCTCGTCAGCTCCGAACTTAGCCAAACAGTCATCCTAGGTTATCATTGGTTTGTACAACATGAAGCTACAATGGACTTCAGCCGCAATTGTATTCACGGACAAGGAAGAAGAACCACAGTATATTGGATCAAGCCATATAATGAGAAGTCGCACGAGTCCTCTAATCCGTCGCACACCTTAACAACGACCGAAGGGGTCTTCTCGAAATTTTGCAACAGTTCGAATCCTATTTGAAGGATAGTCTCTAATTTCGTTCTGTCTTCGCTTGAAGTATTCTCAAAAGTATTATAAATTTGAATACCTTCATCTCCAAGTACATTCAGTAGAACAGCTATTTTTACCTCATCTGATAAAACGCATTTCTTCCGGTGCTTTATAATGTTCAGTCATGATTCAAAACTTCTTTTGTATTACCTCTTCTTAATATGTGGTATGCAAAACTGATGTTCAATTTTCTCACTTCTCATCTCTCAACGGCAATTTTACCAGCTGCCACCATGTTATGTATTGCTGCTTTCTTTAATTTAATTATAATTAAGGCACTACCGCTGAAGAGAAGATATTTATTATTTTTCTAATAACAAGTGACATTAAACATTATTTGTTAATTCAATGCTAATTATATGTTTATACATCACATACAATACATACTCAAGGATCAGTGTTGGGGACATTATTTTTTTTTTTTGTTATACATTAACTAAAATATATTAAAACAGGTCATACATGTATTCTTGCCGACGACAGTTTACCGTGGTAACAGTAGCCACGCCCCCAACTTGCTCTAAAAATTGACACCCTTATAAATGAAATGACCAACTGGTTCTCGGTTAACCGTTCAATTTTAACTTCTGATAAAGCAATTATTAATTTTTATAATAAAAAAATTATTTCGAATGATGTTTTAATAAATCAAATCAAACATCCGAATAAACTTTTTATAACCAATAAAAAACCATTATTTCTTGGACAGGATAAAATCGAACAAGCACTAACAAATCCCACGTTGCATTCAAAGCTATAATAAGCAAATATCTCTAAAACAGTTAACTTTAGCGCTATTGAAAAGGTACATATACCCTAATTCCCTATTCTATACTCACTTAAGTGAATGCCTGTCAAACGTGAAAAATGCAAAAAAAAGAAATTTTAAAAATGCAAAATTAGGAGGAAATTTGTTGTCAAAAGTAAGAATCATACTAATCTATATCAGTATATCCTATATAAAAATTATATTATTTAATTTCTCGTCTCAAAACACCCCCATTTTCAACTTTTAAGGCAATAAATAAAAGATTTTAAAAATTATTGAAGAAAATTAAAGTTAAAACTTCGATTTTAGCGCCCTGTCTCTCCTTCATTATCCATTTTTAGACTAAGTGAGTTTGGCTAGATCGCAATAATTTAATGTCAAGGATTCGCTGTAGCTCTGTGTCCCATTGCCCCGTGTATAGCTATTTTTCTATTTTCGTAGAATAGAAATTGAATTATTACTGTTAAGTGCCACTGTATTTTATTTTGGCAAGTGACATTCAAGCCTATGATGTATCATGGGTATTAAGATAACATTGAGCAGTTATGTTATCTTAACTGCACTTGGGCAACACTTCATTTAAATACATCATCAATTTTTAGTTTGATGCATCAATTGTTTAATGTCGTTCAAATAAGTACGTCTCAGATCACATACAGCGTGTACCAAAAAGTTTTATACAAATGGAGAAAAAGTTTATCTTACATTTCACAAAAAAAAACTATTCTTTATAAAAAGCTCTGCATGACTTGTAGATCCATAATCAGGTACAACATTTTTAAAAAATTGGCTGGAATACAGGGAAAATAAAAAATAATGATTTGGACGGAGAGCAAAATACGTTCAAACAGTAGTGGAGAGCAAAATGTTCATTGAAATTGTGATTAAATATCAAAAACTTATGCACACTTGTAGATTATTGATATTCCCAGATAAAAATTAAAAAATAAACACTTCAGCAATTGTTAGATAATTAATTTTTATAAAATATTGATAACCTTCTTTATCAATTTTTATCTGGGAATATCAATAATCTACTAGTGTGCATAATTTTTTGCTATTTAATCACAATTTCATTGAACATTTTGCTCTCCACTGCAGTTTGAACGTATTTTGTAAGATAAACTTTTTCTCCATTTGTATAAAACTTTTTGGTACACGCTGTATAACATTAATCGAGCATAGAATAACACCCGAAATTAATTGAACAAGTTATGTTACGATGATACATCATGTCAATTTTCGGCAGTGAGAGCAGTTATACTGATAACAGCGCTGTTATCTTTAACGCCAATGATATATCATAGGCCTGATTATGTTACATACATATCGTCGCCCTAATATGCAAACTGCCTAACTCCATGTTCTCAAATTTTACAGGAGACACAAAAAACTTTCTACGATAACGTATAACAACGTATAAAAAATTAAT
This sequence comes from Dorcus parallelipipedus, assembly GCA_958336345.1. Lineage (NCBI taxonomy): Eukaryota > Metazoa > Arthropoda > Insecta > Coleoptera > Lucanidae > Dorcus > Dorcus parallelipipedus. The sequence goes on along the minus strand of OY284483.1, from coordinate 11,062,326 downwards.
TTATTCACTCAAATCTTTTAAACTGTTTTTTGGTATAAGATTAGGAATATTTCCATTAAAATTGTGAGGAAATTCTATGTAAGATGGCCTAAAAACCTTAATTTGGCCCAATAGTGGAGTTAGGCAATTTGCAAATTAGGCCGACGATATATAATATTTAGTTTAGTCATTAGATATAGTTAACTTGTCCTATCCATGTAAACGTGGCAAAGGGAACAATAATGTAATATTACCATTATTTTGTTGATCATCTTAATATAACTCTAAATTTTTGCCCCTTTCGTAATAAGAAAATCAACGCAATTAGTATGGCTATTTTCTATAGCAAAATAAAGGGCGCCATGCCAATCCGAGTCAACTGAGTTAATTTTGGCACCTCTTTCCAACAACAATTTTAACATATTCAGATGACCATTTTTTGCTGCCATTATTAACGCTGTAACTTGCTTATTCGTGCGATGTTCAATGTTAGCACCTTTGTCTAAAAGGACCTGCGCACAATTTACATGTCCATATTCAGAAGCAACTATCAGTGGACTCTTATTTTCTATTGTACGTGCGTTAATATCTGCTCCTTTTTCAATCAACAATCGTAATACGTCGACGTGGCCTTTCCAAGCTGCTCTGTACAATGGTGTCTTTACCCAGCGATCTTTCCTGTTTATATCTGCACCATTTTCCAGTAGCATTTCTGTACCAATAATGTTGCCCCTTTGTGCTGTCCAATGAAGGGCGGTATATCCGTCTTTATCACGGGCATTCACAGCGGCACCTTTCATTATTAACAGTTTTAGAATTTCAGAATGTGCATATCTTGCTCCGGATATTAACGCTGTTTCTCCCTCATGGTTACGATGTTCAATATTAGCACCTTTATCTAACAAAATTTCTGCACATTTTACACGATCAAATTCAGCAGCGGTTAGCAGTGGACTTTCGCCATCTTCTCTGGTTGCATTAATATCCGCACCTCGCTCAAGTAAGAACTCTAATACCTTCACAAATCCTTTCCAGCTTGCTTTAAATAACGGTGTGTTTTGCCATTTATCTCTGCAATTAATGTCTGCTCCTTGTTCCAATAACATTTTTATTCCTGCAATGTTACCAGTGTGCGCTGACCAATGAAGGGCTGTGTACCCATCGACATCAGCGGCGTTCACTTCGGCTCCTTTACTCAAAAGTAGTTTCAAAAAATAATTGCTTGACAAACGTGCCGCTTTTATAAGTGGTTTACTTTTATCGGCACCTTGATATTCTACATTAACGTTCATATCCGTCAGAAGTGTGACAGTTTCAAGATCTTCTTTTTCTACTGCCAAATATAAAGCTTTACCTAAGTCAATGGAATTATTTACAGCAGAGTCAAACACCTGCAAAACATCAGTATATAAAAATACAAATTTTTCCTTAAATTTTTTTTTGTAAAAATTAATAAATTTATGATAAGGTCGACAGAAAAAATATCTAATGACTTAGAAGACAAAAAAACTGTGAATCAAAATTGTAAATACAACATAAAACCATAAATACTTAAGCAGAAAATCTATAAAATTGCACATTTTTGAATGTTTCTCTTATCACACAGTGGTTCGAATAGGACATGCTTACTGAATATTATTTTTTATTCGGACTATATGGGTCTATGTACTCTATGTTATAAATGTTATAAAAATAACTTTCTTTCTGAGAATAATAGGCAACATGACAATTTTTTTTTAATTTTTAATTTGAAAGCATATGAGTATACGATAATGTTGCGGATTATGTTTTAAATAATACACCTTTTAATGTAAAACTATATTAGAAGATGTGAGTTATACCAGTGGATTTACAGATTTTGATATTTAAGACGTGCACATTAACCAGTACAGAAAATGGCGGACACCGTGCGGTCCATGCATCTACCCTTAACAACGGTTGTAAAAGCAACTGAACTAAAGTACTGCAACTAACTTTATGAAACAAGGGTAACAGGGTTGCCAACCTTTCGTGGTTGTGTACTCCATGAAATGTGAAACGTCATTTACTCAACAGATCATTTAGATAATTTTTTTTTTTTATAAATGAGTATTAAAATTGTAACAACGGAAAGGGTAACGCCAGGAAAAAAACAATAAAAGAAGTAAATAACGGCTTAGCTGGCAAGGAAATGTAACTGTCGACGTACGTTTCGGTCTTATTAGTCCTCATCAGGACAGTATAACCAAGGTGTAAGGTGTTGACACTTGGAGATAGGAAACAACAAATGAAGCAACAGACCAGGAGACCGAATGCACATTTGCTGCAACCACTGAGAAGACCTGCATTTCGAGGGAAAATGTGTATTCGGTCTCCTGGTATGTTGCTTCATTTGTTGTTTTCTATCTCCAAGTGTCAACACCTTACACCTTGGTTATACTGTCCTGATGAGGCTAATAAGATCGAAATGTACGTCGACAGTTACTTTTCCTTGCCAGCTAAGCCGTTATTTACTTCTTTTATTAAAATTTTAATTCATAAAAGAAATTTAAATTTATTAAATTTCCGCTAAAAACCATATTTGAATCGTGTGACGTCACTGTTCATTAGTGTCAAATCATAAGTTGATTACAAGTGTGCACACATAAAATGTAATGAAATTAGTAGTAAAGCATATTATCATTACTGTGCCGTGCCACAGTGTAAAAGTATCTTTATTAAAGCGCCGAACAAGCTATTTATAAACGTATTAAAAAATGTAGAAAAACGGGTTATAAATGTGACATTTCTTCTTGACATTTGAAATGTGAAAGTAATGAAGACACATCATGGAAAACTCTAGTTATAACTTTCTTAAGATCATTTTCATGTAAGTATCTAAAATGTATCCCAATAATTTCCATATAAACAATATAAAAAGAGAAACATTCAAACATTGACAACCTTGTTTATTTTGACAATTTGTTTATATTTTTTCACTTCTGACGAAGCTGTCAAACGATAACGAAACGTTAAGTGTTAGTGCGCATATTCAGTATCCGTTTTAAAGAATTTGTGATACAATTTTCATCGGACAAGAACCTGCTTTAATTATTGACAATAAACTACATACAACATAAACGTCAAGTGAATACTGACGTCATAACCAATGAGAAACCATTCCACATCACCAGATTTATATTTGAAAAATGTTCTATTTTATTATTAGTTTAAGAGAATAAGTAAAAACAGCGTCAACATTAGATATTGTATAATGTATTATATTAATTATAGTTTCTATTATACAGGGTGTTGAAAAATTCTATTGCCAAATTTCTAGGCTAAGTAAATGAGACTAAAATAAGCCGTTTTTGTTATAGACAATTAAGTCTTGATTATTATAATTCTGTGAAAGTTTATGTTGGTATTTTTCATAACCTCTTTTACCACAGATCGTGACCACAGTCTTTTACCGCTGTTGAGTTCTAAGAAAAATCTTTAATTCGTTATTAAATATGGATACGGTATGTCTGATACATCAAGTGTATTGAGTGTATCGTCAGAAGAAATTCTATTTATTTATTTTTTATTCTATTGATAAACCTGAAGAAGATCCATTTGATTATGCATGTTTCTAAAATAGGTATATTAACCTGTTATGTATTCTTTAGATGCAAGCAGTTTGTGATAGAAATCTAAGGATAAGAGACATTTATGTAGGTTTCCCAGTCTGCGTCCATGACAGCAGGGTTTTTAGGGTGTCATCTTTATCCCAAAATTTTCCTGAAATGTCCAGCAATTTTTACATCCTAGGCGACAGTGGATATCCCTGTTTGCAACATTTATTAACACCATATAAGGAGTACGGCTAATTAGGCCAAAATGAGCAACGTTATAACAACCAGTTCTCAAAAAACTGATACGTAATCGAACATTGTTTTGGTGTGCTAAAACAAAAATTCCGACAGCTATATCACATCAAGTTAAGAAAAATTGTTAACATTGTCCATTTTGTTCGAAGTTGTTGTGTTTTGCATAATATTGCCATAGAGGAAGATGAAGAAATTTTACCAATTATATTTACCATTATATTCAAGAGATAAGAATTTCTGTTTATAACTGCCGTCAGAACCATATTCGCATAATAAATCTAACTTGTTTCTTTCCTTAAAAACACTTAAAAAATTCCTAAAAGTTCTTTCAGTAATACTGTATTTACTCGTAGGTAGATATTGGACTTTAACAAGTTCAATTCGAACCACTATGTGTCAATTAACCGTTTCTTCAACCGATAACCAAAACGTTAACTTTTACAGAGTTTGTTTACAAATTAATTAGGAATATTTTTCGCAAGATTTCTACTTACCTCTAGGACTCGTAGTTTTCGCTTCAAATTTTTATCCAAATCGCTTAACTTTTCAAAGGCATTTCTTGTCGCTTCTTCTTGTTTTTGTAGCTGAAAGTTAATTTAAATAGATTTATTTCAGTACGATTAGAAATATTGTAAAAGTGTTCGGCTGTAAAAGTATTCAAAATGGCAGTGATTATTTCAGAACAATTTGATGTAAGTAAGTGTTGAAGCGATCGCTTAATTTGGTCGGTTAACCTACAAATTCAAAATTGCAATCCGTAATTGAATAAATCGGTTCATCGTTATCTTTCATTTTCTTATGGAAGAAATGTTTGATCAAAAATATCTTACAGTATCTGATATAAGATATCGTGAAACAATGGTAATTTAGCTGTGAAAACAATGATTTATAAAAAATTTACCAAAATGTTAGAATAAAATATAACAATATACTAGGTGATTTGTTAGCATCTTTACAAACTTTGGTAAATGAAAGTACTAAAAACAAGAAATTTGTCAGTCATTATTGAATAAAACATTAGAAACTGAAGTTGTTAGAAGGTGGTCACGGTGCTTTATTATTTACTAAATCATTTTGCTTATTGTTTGTAATGCTTCCATTTTCAAACGAAGAATATCCTGATACTATTTTTATGGGACAGAGTTAGATTAGACGTGAACCTTCACATAACTTTTGAATATTTGTTATAATTTTTGCTTTGTACGGTTTGTTTTGTCCGATTACAATAAATAATTTTTGTTATTAAATATACTGCATTTTTAGTGATTAATAAAACGAAAATCACTGTGAGTTGTAAACAAAAACAGATCGGACATATGTTGATGGGATATTTTTTTCATAAAATTACATCTACTTTCATTTGCCAAAGTTTTTAAAGAAGTTAATAAATCACCCTGTATACAGTGCCTTTCATAAAGTTCGTAACAATTGGGAAACATTTTTATTATTGGTTTTAGCGAAAAAATTAAGTGTAATCAAAAACCTATCCTTTTTGGTCACCCATTTTAAATACTTTTATTCAATATTTATGCCGTTTACCAGGGATATATTGCCTAAAGTTCTGTAAGAAATCGGCAATTTCGTAAATCAGAACGCCCAATACGTAAATTAAATTCGACACAACCTCGCATAAGCGACGGCGGGAAATGTGTTCACTTAAAAATTATAGTATAAACAAACGCCTTGCATCGCCAATATGAGTCAGGGCTGACCTTTGAAATGAGGCTGTGTTCGGAGAATTTCCAGCTGCATATTGCATTACCAAGCAGTCGCCGAGTTGACTCATCAAAAAACCGCATTATGTAAAAATAACTAAAAGCGAACGATCCAGGGATTGGAATGTCCGGATTAAGATTATATAAAAAGAAATGGAGCTTACGATAGAGATCACATAGTCAGTAGCCGTGTGATTGTATACATTATTCCCAGAGTCCGAAGGCGAAATTAACATTCACAGAATGTCTTGACGTATGAACAAACTTCGAAAATCCGTCCGTCTCTCCAAGGTTAGAATGAGAAAAAAATCATTAATTTAAGTGCCAATTTGTTATGTTATTAAAAACTAACAATTGCTTTAATTGATTTACGAAATGCTATTTCTTTTTTCGTTTTAAAATAATTTCGAATTTGTTTGGCATTGTGTTGTACCGGGTGTCCCAACGGTGTGTATTTCTTCTGTGGAGCCTATAGAAATAATAAGTAGAAAAAAAGAGATTAAGAAAGTTATACTAGACATCACGCGACACATTTTAAAATTATTTTTAACTATACAGGCTGTTCCAAAAAATGGTGGTGTATAGAGAGAGAATTTTTTTTAAATGGAACACCCCCTATACTTTTACAAATTTAGATATTCCGTGGAGAGCTGATTACAACAATATAAATATATATATAGGTTTCACTCAGTTATTTTCGTAAAAAAAATTTTTTTCTTCGAAAATTCCTTAAAAATTTCCTAGTTTTGTTTAATAAAAAGATCCATTGAACGATCTGTATAGAGAAAGGTGTGTTTGGAATAAGAAATAATGAGCAGATTTGATTGAACTGTTCTACACCCGAGTAAATTTGTGAAAGGAACTGAATTTAAGGTCGTGAAAGGAATACTACTATGATGGTCATTCTATACACCTTGTTCAGAAATTAGAGGACTCGGTGTCGTAGCGCTGTTCCTTGCATGATTCTAAGAAGAAAATCATAATACAAAAACTTTGTCCGAGCCCTCCTGTTTATATGCGAGGTCATCATGTCATCAAAGTTCAAGGTACGAGGAATGAAAAATGCGTCTTAAGGGCATTTAACCAACCAAAATTTGTTCAAATTATAATTATGTAGAAGCTTTTGTTATCCTTGCAGTTTGTCCTCATTTTAAGCTGTTTTAACATGTCGAATTAAAACCAATAAAGTCAATAAAATAAAAGTAAGATAAAATACATTTTTGTATTAAGATTTTCTTCTTAGAATTATGCAAGGAACAGCAGCACTACGACCTCCGGGTCCCCTAATTTCTGAACACCCTGTATGTCTAATGAGAATGACCATTTGCACCAGCTAAGCTTAAGTTTAAGTGGCGTGTGTAATATTACAATTAAGAATATACTGCAGAAAATAAAAAGAAAGACGACATGATGGATGAAGATCCCGAAGAAGACACGGAGGTGGAAAAGAGCATATATACAACAGTTGAAAGAAATGCAAACGAAAGATATTAAGAAATTTAAAAATAGTAAGACTCCAGATTAAAACTGCATCAGCGATGAAATGCTTAAGTGTGGGAGAGATAAATTATAAGATCAAATTATAGAAAATATAAGACAAATGTTGGACATAAAGGAAATGCTAAATATTATAGATGGAATTAGATTATTAGATGGAATTTAAAAAGGGTCCATCTGTAGTGGACCAGATTCATATAATGTCATATTCAAGAGGCAAATAAAGAGCGAGGAATGTCAGTGTATGCTATTTTTCTTGATTTCTGAAAGGCCTATGACTCATAAGATTTCAAAGCACTTGTGGAAATGCACATATCGAATAAACAAATTCCACTGATAAAAGTGATCCTAAATGGAACGCAATATATGGTCAGAGTCGAAAAGTCATTCACAGTTTTAATATAACAAGAGGTCTCAGATAAGGTGTGTTACTCTTATGCCTGATTTCTTCATCGTCTTATCTTAAGGTTCAATAATCTGTCAGTTAGAATGTGACACGATTTTTTTTAACTATCTTGGCGTTCTACTGCCACTATTTGACTGCATACATATATAATCAAATGATTAATTTGGACAAAAAATAAATTGATTTCATGCATGTAATATTGTGTAAGCTCGACTCATTTTTACAATTTGTTGTTGAAAGCAAATTAAATTTTCAAAGATGCTCTTTTCATAACCATGTCAGATTTCAGATAAGAAAGAGAAGAAAAAATTGTGATAGTTTCGAAATTTATATGCATTTTTACTGAACTCTTGAAACGTATATTTTAAACTCACCGCTAACTGATACGAAAAGTCCGAAAATGTACTCATTTTCTTTCCTATAATATGCAGGTGCTCCTCGTTTTCCATTACTCTGGCGTTTACAATCTAAAAGTAAAGTAAAACAAAACAGGATATATTACTTTCTTTTTAATTTTTTAAACTATTCTGTCATAGATATATATGTATATACGCTCTCTTTACTTCAAAATATTTCTTCCAATAAAAATCATACCTTTAATTGATGCGAAATAATTTCCATTTTCTCCAGTAGTTCAGTGAGGTTTATTGTTTCGGTTTCTTCTGCTCTCTAATAAGAAAAAAATGTTACTATATAAGATAAATTCAATGTAGGTTTTTTATTATACAGTCTATCTTATGAAAAAAACGCACAATGCTATAACTCTGTTATTAATAATCCAATATCAGTACATGGACATTCTACCTATTAAGCACTATAACCTAAAATTATTTTGATACATACAGAGTGTTACGTAAAATAATGGCAGCATGCAGCGGAATTTTTTTAAATGGAACATCCTGTATACTTTCTTATAGAAAGACATAAGACTTGATCCTCTAAACAGTAGTACATAAAATATTTATATTTACTTAACCGGTCTAATAAACGGTCTAATTTTCTACTTCTCTTGAAATACTTACTGTAAACGTATTTTTTGTCGTACAACACTCTGTATCAGTGTTGAATAAAATTTTTTATTTCATAAAAATGAAAATTCAATTTTTACCTTTTTCCCGTGAATTTTAAAATTTTGTTTTAATTGCAGCTCCCGTTTCCTTCTAGCTTTGAAAATTGACTGCGGCTGAATCAAATCGAACTGAAATAAAAAATAAAGAAAATTATATGAATAAGTTTATATATGCATATACACTGCACAGTATAAACGTGAGGTAAATATCGATGGTCTCAAGTCAATACTTCGTAAGCCCAAAAAAAAATTATGAGATTTTTACACGTAAATCAAATTCCAACATATTCGAATCAATAACGCGTAAGTCTGTGTTAGTGTACTCAAAACAACAGGGAGTGTATATAGATCAGGTAAGTTCATTGACAATTACTAATTTTAATTCAGTTAATATGACTAAAAGGACACAATTATAATAAAAATGCAACATCTTCTATATTTTCTTTACATTATCTTGAAGATTTTAAGCTTTATGGTGAAATAAAACAATTTATGTGGCATTGAAATTGCGTTTTAACAATGACTTGCGGTATTGTTTTTATTCCAGATAGACAAAATGAGTTCGAGATCTAAGAGAATCCTTGAAATGTGCAGTATAGAAAATAAACCAGAAAAGTTTGCCAAAGAATACGCAATTGTACCTGATTTCCTGCCAGAATAAAATAATATGTTAGAAAATTATAATGGATATGCCTATACATTTAGTGATTATGCCAGAATCTGTGAAGTTTCAAATTTATCCATCCATAAGACCAGGAAATTGGTTTTAAGGGCCCTGAAATGTTTCCCTGAAGGAAAGATCTTTTACAAAGCTGATTTTGATAACAACTATCAAGAGTTGCCTCAAAGATCAAAAAGACCGCTGCTACTGGACACGTTGTGTTTGAACAACTCCATAAAGACAGATTGAATATTAAGGAGATAAAATATTACCACTTACAGCAACTAAAACTTGTTCTTCCAGAACACTGTTGGTCATTCTATGACAATCTTCCCACGATTAATGCTTTTTTTTCTTCATTTGTTAACTTTATTGATGATAATAATAATACAGTTGTTTGAATTGGCTTCCGTCACGTTGACGCGGTTCCAACCGGAAGCCAATTCAAACATGGACGACGCACGTGTTTGTCCGATTTAGCTGGCCAAAATTATTTTTATTATACAGCTTGAGTGAAGTAAGTAAGGTTGGTGACGCGTGCCTCGGATGTACTCAGACGGCGGGCCTTGTCTCACATTGAGAAGCGAAACGATGAGCACGTATTTAATAATTTTATTTTAACTAGGATTTCAATAATTCATGTAAAATATTGTTCTAATTGCCGCAATATATTTGCATAACGCAATTTTTATTATTTGTAATATAATAATGTAGCTGAAAAACAGCTCTAAAAACTGCATGCTTCGAACTGAAGGCGTGAGCTGATAGACGCTAGAACCCCCTCTACTCCTGCACGACTTCGTCCGAATTTGTTTATATCCACTTAGTTTTAAAATCCAACCTGTATATTTGATACATAACGCGCTTAATAACGCTTAACATAATAAATAAGTTTAAACGGTACACACGAAAGTGCTTATTTCGTGCTTCAGCTGCTTCTTCTGATAGCTGTCTAATGGGTAACAAGGCGTTCTCTATTACAATGGGACCATGTATTAATACTTTGTGCATAGTAGGTGTCATGAGGTACCATGAAGATAGCTGAATATACAGTTTCGCTGTGTCCATAGTATACTTACCAAATTTCTCAATAACTATGAATTTTGTGGCCACTAGATATTGTTTCTAAAATAACTTTAAAGCGATATATTAGATGAGGGTTTAAGCTTGTTATTTTAGCTGCTAAATCCAGATCCGCCAAAAACCCCCGACTCGTGTTACCATCGTTGAAACTGCCATAACCAGGCTTAGGAATATCTACAATCAGATCCATTTTATTTCTTAATTCCGCTTGAATAGCTAATTTCCCTTGTTTCACAATATCTTTTTCATTTTCTAGCAGTAATTGCCACTTTTTAACGGGGAATTTGTATGTGTAATAAATTTTCAAATAATCGTATTCTTGCGTGCAAGATTGATAATCCGAATTGCAAGGAATCTGGTTTTATTGCTTTTGATTGTCCCAAATTATTAAAATCTTTTGATGTTGCTCCGCAAAGGTAACACTTCAAAGTAGATGTAGTTTGAGTGACCACATTGCATATCTTAGAATCAATCACAGTAAATATCAATGTATGTTTGACAGATATTATTCTATCTGCTATTGTCACTTTCGTTATTTGCAAACAATTTATTGCGTTTTGTATGCTATGGACTTCTCCATTAGTGATGTCTAAAGCCCGGATTTAACAAAAAACATAGGCAATTAAGTTTTAAACATTTAGGGTGGGTTTACAAAAAGGAAATCAAATATTTAATTACGATTAACTATTTGATTGAGCTTAAAATTCGTGTTGCCATAGAAATCAAATTGTTAAACTAAGGCAACGCTAATTTTAATCTCAATCAAATAGTTAATCGTAATTAAATATTTGGTTTCCTTTCTGTAAACCCACCCTTAGATTACAATTTTAATTATAATAAGATGTATATTTTTTCGTGCCTAAGTGCCTATTTTTACACTATTTTGAGTATTTGCCTAGTTTTATAGCTTAAGCTCCTACAAAATTTTTTGTTGCCTAATTTATGCCTAAATGGGCAATTTCTGAATAATAAATTTTTATGAATTGTTTTGTCTGTGTGTGGAAATACGTATTTGCTTGCCAAAACCTTTTAAAGACACTGTATGTGTTCAGCTAAACTCAACGACGCAATGTTTTTGTAAACAGCCGAAAATTGAATTTAATTTTTTTTTAATTTAAATAAAATTACTTCAGGATTATTCACGAAAGAATTTCACGCTTTAACTGTTAGTATAAACAATCCTAGGCGATAAGAGACCCAGGCGCAAACTTTAGCCAAAATGCTTGTTTTTCTCACGATAAGTGGCCATTACGATAAGTGGACGACTTTCTGCAGAAAGGAACCAACCACGTTATGGTCAAACTAAGAACACAGTGATCTAAGTTTTGAACAATTCTAAAATTCCTAAATAATTTGAGGCCTATTGTATACTTGTGTAGTTTTAGACACTGACGTTTAAGTGTCCGTACTGAGTATTTTCTTATACCCTGCCATTGATATATTATGCAGAAATGAGCCAACCCATATGGTTCTGTTCTGCAGATCTATTTATTTACCATTATTGAATGTAGCGGCTAATAGATGTTTTTACCATTATTTTGGGGCTTCGATCTATTCTGCAGTAGAATTTTAAATGCTTAACACATTCATAGCCCGAACAAGTTAGATTTTGTCAATTTGCGGGTTGGTTCCTTTCTGCAGAAGGGCGTCCAAGTTAAAATAAATAAACTACGCGATTAAGAGCTTGAGCAAGTGAGAACCTCACCCATGCAAGGTGGCGAAGCCGGTCCAAAAATACTTCCCAATCCCCTGAGGATAGGCAACTTAAGTCACTCTAGTGACCTAAATGAGTGGGACCAAAAGGGGAACTTGCACAGATGTCGCCATCTCGCAGCTGCAAATAAGAAAAGGAGCTCGGGCTTTGAAGATGTAAACAATACGGTTCCGCAGGGAGAAGATTCAAAAAATTAATTGATGTTCACCGAATCATTTTCGAGAACGGTTGTGTTTCCAATTTTTACATTCACATTCATGTAATTTTTATAAAATGTTCATCGAATCCTTTTTGTCAACAGAGGTGTCCCCCTTTATTATTTTATTTTTGTATCTTTGTTCAAATTTAAAAATTGTCATTTTTTCTTTTTCTTTAACTTTATCATCGACCCCTTTTTGCGAGTGGGTATTTCAATTTAAATATTCCTGGTGTGGGTGATTTGATACGTAAAGAAGACTCTTCGCCTATAATCTCATACACAACTAGAAAAGCCCTAAAAGGGAAAGCGTAAAGAGGTCCTCTGTTACTGGGTTCTCAAACTACTCTACCAGGAAGGGAAATCATCTTACTCTCTGAACTTTTTTACTTAAACACCGATTTATGACCTCTATTTAAAGCGTGTTTTTACAAGACATTCCTTACGGCGAACTATGTGTTTGATTAACTTGTATGCACAGTTCCATAGGTCCCTAAGAACCTCCCTCCGATGTCTTAATAAATGATCATGTAACTAAAATAAGCATTAATATAATTTTTTTATTATAAAACGACGAAAGAGATTTTATTAAATGCCTAATTGTTTTAGGCTGCCTAAAAGTGCGCCTATTTCTTAGACATTAACTGCCTATTTGCCTGTCCAATTCAGTCTTTTTAAGTGCCTAAAAATCCGGGCTTTAGTTGATGTCAATAGATTCTTTAACAAATCTAATTCGGATGGGTCGGCAATACCGTGGCGAAGAAGGTATTGGATTCTGCCATATTACTTTTTGATTGCTTGCGCCACAAGTTAGTTGCAGTGGTACAAAACAAGTTTGAAAAATATTTGTATCTTCATCAGAGTCATTTTCAAATTTCCGTTAGAATTGCGATTGATGGGATCCGTCACAACCCCACTTGCAAATTAATATCATCGTTTTACAATCTTCTTCACTTGAAGCTAGTACAATTTTTTGTAAATGTAATAACAATCGTTCGGTGGTATGATTCAATAGATCCTGTAGATTTTTTTCAGCACAGGTAGCAGTTACGTGATATGAATCCTTACTTAGGTAACAGTCCACTTTTGCTTTTTGTAACGTGGTGTAGCAAGGATATAATTTTTTGTTACTATATCTAATAATTTCATATTGTCTTTTAGAAAGACCGGCTTCAATATACATTGTAGTGACAATTGCACAGGGTTTGGCGAAGTATGCTCTCGTGTATTTATTTGCGCGCTTCGGAGAACTAGTGATCTCTTTTAGTGCTTTGGAAGCATCTCTCATTCCCATAGCTCGTAAAGACATTTGAGTAACGAATACTAATTCGTCCGTATTTGCAGTACTACATAGCTCTTCTGTCTTTCGCCTCTTGGTTCGTTGACTCGACTCACCGAAAGTCTTCGGCGGTCGTCTCGATCGCGTTGATATTTTTGGAATCTCAAATGTTCCTTTAAGCCAAGTATGATTTTTTTAAGAAAATATCTTCTCTCTTTCGTGCTATGTGCCACCTACGTTTGATTTCTTTGGTTTGCTCGTCCGAGTAATCTTCTCGGTTCAACACATAATTTTCAACAAATTCCAATTTATTGTTAATATTAGAATTGTTCTGCTGTTGCATTATATCGAAAATTTCTCGTCGAGTTATTATTCTAACTCTTGACGGCCCTAAAAATAATAAAAACTTTTAAAATAAAATAGTCCTTAGTGAAAGAATGGTCTGTGGTGAAAGACATGTCTATATGGAAATATTCACATAAACCTTCACTAAAGTTTTTAAGAAAGTACCTAATTTCAGTAGAAATCGAAATTTAGATATTAGAATACACGAGAGGTTCTTTTTCCCAACAATTTTTAAGAACCTTAAAATAAGCGAATTGATAATGATATCCGATTTAACTGGAAGTGATTGGAACTAATTTTATTTTGTTTAGAAAGATCTCAGTGGAATACCTCTACCGTTTAAATTTACGATATCTATCTAGACGTTTACAACTTAAGGCCGGGAATTTGACCTTAAACTGTGCGCAATAAAGCGAATAACAGCCATGCTGCTGTCTCATAAGTTATCACGCACAAGGCGGTCAATGCGGACACGTGTGATCGCATATTTTTAAAATTGCTGGAAGTCGGCTTGATTCCAGTGGGACTTTCCAGCATCCTCTATAGCTATTTCAGCCCTAATTGGGGTCTTATCAGTAGAAGCGAAAAAGAAGTCGAAAAACTCCACCGCAATCCGTCCGATTCGCCTGATTTAAACGGCAAGCCCATAGTAGCAGTCTACAGCTAAAGGCACGCCATAGAGCTTGCCGCTCGTAAATCAAGCCGGTTGTCCAGATTGTGGTGGAGTTTCTCGAGCTACTCTTCCACTGAGAGCCCCACCGCAATCAAGCCGACTTGCAGCAATCTTAAAAATATGCAATGGTGTTTGTATATTTTGTTTTGTGTTTGTTAGCTTATGAGTCAGCAGCGTGGCTGTTATTCACTATATTTCGCACAGTTAAGGTCTAACTGCCGGCCGCGGAATGGCGCGTCCTAAACTGCAGTCTGCTATTACGGACTTGGCGTTCGTAAATCAGGCGAGTCGAACGAATTGCGGTTGAGTTTCTTGAGCTACTCTTTTGCTGAAGAGGCCCCAATTAGGACCGAAATAGGTGTACAGAGTATGCTGGAGAGGCTCACTGCAATTAAGCCGACTTGCAGCAAGCTTAAAAATATCTAAACGTTTCTTTGAAATGACTAATTTATGTGACTAGCTATACTTTTTGTTTCAGCTACTAAACAAAAAGTTGCGTGATCTGCAGCCACTTTTTTTTTTAATAATTAAGAAGTTAGAACCTTTTTATTTATGCTGACGTATAAGTAAAAACCGGGACGCACCCTGAACTATAACAAATACACATTTAAGTAGCGACATCTTTCGATCGCTTGTTGACCTGATATTGCAGTAGGAATATCAATATCAGTAGGAATAGCAATATCAGGTCAACAAGCTATTCCTACTGATATTGATATTCCTACTGCAATATCAGGTCAACAAGCGATCGAAAGATGTCGCTACTTAAATGTCTATTACTTTCACATCGCATTGGCGAATAACTCTAGGACATATCGGTTTGGTTTGCAGTGGAATTCTCGGGCTACGGTTCTGCTGATGAAGGCCCAACTAGGCCTGAAACAGCTGTACAGAGCCTGCTCGGGGAATCCGCTGCAATCAAAACCGATTTGCAAAAAATTTTTTATAACAAATACGTTCAAGTTAGGTTGATATCGGTTTTCAAATGTATTAAAAAAGTACTTTAATTTAATTTAAGTACATTAAAATGAATGCAATTATATTATAAATAAAATGATTGAAATACGTTTACACTTACCTGCTTCAGGACAATGCATAATTAATCGCTCTTACAATTTATTCATAAAAATATAATAAATTTTTAGTTTAGTACCGCAAAATGCGCTGAGAAAAATCAAGCGAACTTTGTATGGAAATGATCGGATTCTAATTAATAAATTATGAAGTAAGAGGCAAAAAAATTACGGCCTGTTGTTTGACAGACATTCAAGACTGACAAATGGTCATTTGTTTTTATTTGATTGATGAAATTGAATTTTAGCCAGCTAGATCGCACAAATACCCCACTGTGGGGCGGCCGCGGAAGTCTTGAAATTAATAATATAGTTGTCAATTATTCTTATAAACCGTTTCATAAAATTCTTATAATGAAAGAAAAAGTTTTCACAATGACTTGTAACTTTTACGTTTCACAATGACTTGTAACTTTTACGTTTCAATCATTTACATCCGACTAGCGTATTCGACAAAACGCCACTGGTAAAATACACATCCGCCACTTTTAAAATACACATCTGCAGTTATTGCAAGTTAACCAATTGTTTAGAGTGCGTTGCGTAGACAGATAGATCACGTGGCTTTGATTTTTACATGCTCGCACTAAAAGTGTTTCATTGCTATTTGCAATGATATTGTTAATAATAATAAATTTAGCACATGATAGCAAAACGTCTTCAAAAAACAACTTCCATCAATGTATTTTTCAAAAAACTTGTTAATTTTATTTTGTATTTGACTTACGAGTGCCATAATAGCTAACGAACATAAAATTTTCAACGGACAAGAGTTTAGTTTAATAAAAAATAAACAGCGAAATAATTATGTTTTCTAAGGTTATCGTCAGTGGTGTCAAAAAGATTAGTAATTAGTATGCGAGTAAAAGGCAACTAATGGAAATGATAAGCGCTTTTCGCACCGCACGCAATTCAGTACGCCTCTGACCAATAACTTTGAAAAATATAATCTTTCCGCTCAATAATAATAAATAATAATCGTTTACTGTGTACCTTCAGCAGCGAAGTATATTCCAAATGTTGCTCCAATTTGTACATTCTAGAATCCAAGTTTTTTTGCAATTGAACCATTTTTTCTTGCAACTTTAACAAAAAAAATAGCTTTACAATTACTACATTAAAAACATTTTTGTGTTACCTGCGAAGTAGTAATCAAACTGAAAAAAATTGATGAACTGGCAATGATAATTGCTGAGACGGTTATAAAGTTTCTTTTAATCTGAAACAAATAAAATTATTAACCGAGAAATACGTATTACTGTGGTACATAATTATCAGGCGTTTTCTACACAGTATTTAATATGAAAAACGCCTGATAATTATGTACAATTAATCAAAAACGACTACTGAGAATGCATTTTTCACTCTAAACAGTTTATAAACCGATAAACACATTTATACACGTTAAGTTCATCTAAACGATACATTCTCACCACACCGACACTAACAAGGATAAATCTGTGGCTTGGTCGAAAAAGGGCCTAAGTGCAAATTCTTCAAAAATGAGTTGTTGGGCGTATCTAATTAAACAAATTGCGCTCATTTTAATGAAATTAAATGTAAATGAATAAACTTAGTAAGTCTGAAAATTTCAAGGTAAAAAGACCTAAGTGCAAAAATTATAATGGATATAAAAATTAAAAAATGTAGGGGCCTAAGAATCAAAAATATATTAATAGTATAAGATTATTATAAAATAAATATCCCATGTGAATACTATTGCTTTTAGGAAGACCCTAGCAAAATTTTATCAGATTCGTAAAAGAAACATTTAAATAATAAGCATTTTAAATTATCATATAAATCCTCGATTATCTCAAAACTTGATTTTTGTTAGATAGGCCCTTCTTCGACCAAGTCACAGAAATTATATCAAGTATCTACCCATTTCATTGCTTAACGGATTTGTGTATTATATTTAATTCAACTAATATATGTCCTGTCTACTAAAGTCAATCGTATTTGTTGTTTTCGAATTAGTAGTGAATTGTAAGACAAAATTTAGGCTTTATAATACTTAGAAACGCCAATGCAAGAATTTGGAAACACGAATGATGGGTGAAAGGCAAGACGATTTTTGATAATGCTGAAATCACATCGAACATGTTGAATATAAAAGAGGAAATTTTGAAGTTTAGAAATATTTTGAATTCCAGACATTCCCAAAAATTTGGAGTATACGCTAAAGATACTCTAAATTATTAAGAAAAACGTATGGAAACTCTCCAGTTGCCCACACAATTCTTTTTCAGGTGAATATGCAGGCTGTCCCAGAAATGCATATAAAGCTTCTGGTATTTCTTTTCTACATTCCCTAAACGTCCCAAAAATGCAAAAATTAATTCTCAGGGTTTATTAGTTCCAGCACACAGGACAAAATACGAAATAAAAAAAATTGGTAAACTTGACAATGTTGCTTATGTGTGCAGTTAATTCGATATATAGAAGGGCTTTAGATTAAATAAATTTCAAGTAGGTAGTTGCAAATGCAAGGCCTTAATTAAATATTTATTATTGTTCTCTGCGCTGCTGTTTTTAACGGTAACCTAAAAAGCAGTCATAAGTGGGTAAAGTGCGTTTTAATTATTTTCTGTTAATGGTAAAGACTTCCTTACTGATTTAATAACATGAAGCCTCTATCTGAAAAAAAATTTTTTTTCAGATAGAGGCTTCATGTTAAAATGTAATTTTTTTTCAGATAGAGGCATTAGTGAACTATTTTCATCTTTGCAACGTTTGATACGTGTATGCATACGCATGTAGCAGGTATTTGTGTTTCTATACAGCCTATTATAGTGTACCTGTTTTCAATAAGAAACGCTGCAACCTCTTAGATTTTTCTATTTTGTGACTAAATCGTAAGAAATATCAAAAATTATAAAAATTAAAAAAGTTTGCTAATGAATGCTTCATTCTAAAAATTGACTAATTAATGTTACCTTCCTAACCTTAAGAGAGTTACTGCAATATCTGTTCGATGACAACCCTGTTTCTCACACTAGCGACCTAATGTAAATTACTCAAACCGACTTACCTTACTATTGATCATCGTACCAAATATCATTCAAATTAATTCAAGCGTTCTTTTGTTATAAGAAAAATTAATTTTTTTTTTCACCAACTTTGAAGCAGAATACAGATTTAACGAAGCACTTTTGGATATAGATAAGTTGAGCTAAATCGTCTTATATTGAGCCCAAGAATCTGTGGTTATGTTATATCCACGGAATTTAGCGATACGCTGTATATGTAAAATGTCAAGATCCAAAGTCAGCAAGAACATTTTCCGTATTTTATTGTTCTCTTCATAACTCCATCCTTAACGGTGCAACAAAATAAAAACATGGCCAGATGAAATTAAAGAAATATTTGAATAACATCCGTTATCGTTAAAATATTTGCAAATTATAAATAACGTTTAAATTTTATCAAAATTAAAATTATTTGTTTTTTACCTACTTGTTATTTACTTATTATTTGATATCACCTTAAAAAATGAATATAAATCTTCAATCAAAACAGCAAAAAAATTTGCTTTCGATAATTTCATTTTTGGGTCTCTCAATATTAACAAAAGTATTTGGAAGCTGGTAAATCATGAAAGAAACGAGGCAAAATCGCCCATTACTCAACTGATCTTAACGCAGATGACCCCAAGAATTATTTTTACAATGTAACAAGAAACATTATTGATGCCCTACCAAACATACCGCATAAAGCTCAGGATTAATTGCATAAATCTGATAGCTGTAACTTATTTCTTCAACCTACCACGGAAGAAGAGATTTCCAGTACCATTAAAGCCGTTTTTTGGCGGTGCACTATTTTGAAATTATTTCGTATGTTTCGAGAAATGTGCATTTTTTAGCATTGAAACAATGACGTCATGTTTTGAAACAGCTGCATTTCAAAACGCTGTGAAATTATTTTTTGAAATTATTTCAAGATGGAGTGGGGGTTAAAAGTAACAAGTTAAGTGCTACTAATAACCTGCAAACCGATTGTGTTTTGAAACAATATAGGAAAGTTATTTTAGCGGGATCATCATTAATGATGTCAAAATTAAAACAGTTTGGAAACAGCACCGTTCGGTTTTAAAACAGTTTTGTACGCCAAAAAAACGGCTTAAATATCTATAATATCTGTAGAGAAATTTACCGCAACTGACTTCTATAATATCAACACTCAGATGTTGCACAACACTGCTGAACAAATTTCATTGCTCTTGGCTTTGTTATTTAATAAATGTACGACTGAGCGTGTTTTCCCAAACTGTTTAAAATCTCAAAGGTAACCGCCATTCTAAAAAAAAGGCCATCCTAATTCACGGACAATTACCGACCAATTGCTATAACGGTAGTGTTCTCTAAGATATTTTAAAAAATATTCACTTTTTACCAATGCACAATACGGCTTTAGGAAGAATAAGTCCACTACCAGGCCAGTTCTCTTTATCACATACATCAATGATTTAAGCAATTATGTTGATAAACCTAAATATGTACTATTTGCAGACGATACATCTTTTATTTACCACAATGATCTAACCACCACAGCCGACCTTAATTTAACAAATAGATAGATAGATGGATAGATATTTATTGTGAAACGTAGTTTCAATGTTAAGACAACATTTAAGTAAGTGTGCTACATATTATAAATAACACAGCCCCGCAAAAAAACATGTTTCGAGGTCGCTGAATCCGAATCCGCGATCCATTTAACTCCATCACATCAGGTTTTATCAATAACCCCATACAACCCTATAACCCAAGCTGTCAAGTCCTATTACACACAACGATCCTGTAAAGGGAGCTGTGCATCCACAATAACTCTATAACCCTATACATTTAACCCCGAACCCCCTAACCCCATAACCCTATAACCCCATAACCGATATCTCCAATAACCACGTTACACATTAATTTGACTTGATCTCTTATCGCGGGATATATCAGGCCTCCATAAATAGAATATATTAAATCGTATAATCCCCTAACCCCATAACCCTATAACCCCAAAATCGTTTCACCAGTAGAAATATGAAAGACTCCGGTTGCACAAAAGCGAAGTGCTATCAATAATAATTATTGATTATGCGGGGTCAAAGGTTTATTTTTATCATTTACGTGTTCTAGATTTCCTCCCATAAAATTCAGAATTTCTTCAACAGTTCCTTTTTCGATGCGAAAACGCATTTTAAATTCAGCATTATTGAATTCTGCCATAATACACTGGAACTCGCCTTTTCATGAACTTTCTGACGAAGACGACGACGTTAAAAAACGGTGTAAAGTTTGGAATAATCAGTATAAAGCGTAAATTATTGATTTTTAAGAAAATTTCAAAAACAGGTCAATTTTTGATTTAAATTGCGCGTTCTTTGGCATTGCACCTGAAGGTACAGAGAGAGTGTCACAGATAAGAGTGGTGAGGTCACTGACATTTTTTTCAAATGGTAACCCCCAAGTTTGAGTTGGTACTTCAATAACCTCCGTGACTGTCAAAACGACGCTACAAAAATTTTGACCTCTTTCATAAGAAAACTTTTGAGAAAATTAATAACGAAAACTGAAAAGCAGAGTGAGAGTGTAAAGTTTGGAATAATCAGTATAAAGCGTAAATTATTGACTTTTAAGAAAATTCCAAAAACAGGTCAATTTTTGATTTAAATTGCGCGTTCTTTGGCATTGCGCCTGAATACTGTCGAAACGATGCTATAAAAATGTTGACCTCTTTCATTAGAAAATTTTTGAGAAAATTGATAATGAAAACTGAAAAGCAGAGTTTTAATTTAAAGTTCCTAAATGCATTTCAATTAAAAAATAAGTAAACTTAGGATATAAAACATCGTAAATGAATAAAATGATATCAAATTAAATGTTCAAAATGTCCGTTAGCTTCTTCAGGATCTCCAGTTGAAAATAATCTAAATAAGTGGCGATAGATATTTGACACAAATCTCTATTGCGTACCGCGATGATGAAAAAATCACTGAGCAATGAATCCAGCTAGACATCAAAATTAAATTACAAAATTAATCTAGTACAAGAACTAAGTGACGATGACCCCGATCGACAAATAGAATTTTCTGAAACTATGACAGAAATTTATGATAAGAAATAGAATATTATTTTCTGATGAAACTGCATTCTATTTAAACGGTACTGTAAATAGACAAAATTGTAGGTATCGGGCACAAAATAATCCGCACTGGTTCCAAGAACATAAAACACAGTATCCCCTGAAACTTAACGTGTAGGTGGGAATTGTCGCTGACAGGGTTGTAGGGCCATATTTCTTTAATGAAACATTGTGACAGGGCCTCTGTATCTAGAATTTTTAGAAATCGAATTAGTTCCTGTTTTGGCTGCTATTTTTCCAAATCCAGATGATCCCGACATTCCCATCGATACATTGTGGTATCAGCAGGATGTAGCACCACCACATTATGCAAGACCCGTGTGAGAATACTTAAACAATGTGTTTCCCAATTGGTGGATTGGAAGACGAGGTCCAGTGGAATAGCCTACCAGATCTTCCGATCTGACATCGTTAGATTCTTTCCTCTGGGGATTTGTTGTATAAAGAAAAGCCCAATAATTGAGATCGATTAAAAGATCAAATTACAAAAACAATTAGAGCTATACAGCCCGAAACTATTCGCAATGTTCTGCAAGAGTTTCAAGCTAGACTGGCATATTGCCAAAAAGTTGGTGACAGGCATTTTGAACATTTAATTTGATATAATTTTATTCATTTACTATGTTTTATATCCTAAGTTTACTTGCTTTTTAATTGAAATGCATTTAAGAACTTCAAAATTAAAACTCTTTTCATTATTAATTTTCTTATGAAAGAGGTCAAAATTTTTATAGCATCGTTTTGACAGTCATGGGGGCTATCGAAATATCAACTTAAACTTGGGGGTTGTCATTTAAAAAAAATGTCAGTGACGTCATCACTCTTTATCTGTGACACTCTGTACATTCAGGTGCAATGCCAAAGAACGCGCAATTTAAATCAAAAATTGACCTGTTTTTGGAATTTTTTTAAAAATCAATAATTTACGCTTTATACTGATTATTCCAAACTTTACACTCTCACTGTATGTATAAAACACATTACACTATGAAGTTTTTCACTTGCTTATTCCCATCCTTACCTTTTATACATAGTAGCAAATTAAATGCGAAATCTTTTATGTAATTTGTCCAAAATAACTAACTAACCAAGCGTTCTATCAAATTATAGTTGCAAATATTCTGAAATGTAGGTTATGTTTGTGAACCAGCCACAACGATATTGTGGTGAACCTGCCACATAGCCATGCGCAACGACATTCGGGTATTCACTAATGATGTACCGACGTAAGCATTATACACCGTGTCCACGGATAGGGTTCACTATAGGAAAAACTTTTTTATTTTTCACTTTTCGAAAAAAATCATTCTTTACAAAAGTTTTTGCTTGACCTAAAAAGCCAAGAAATATTACAGAAAATAATAAATTCTCATTAACAACTGAAAAAGTTGGGAAATTTATCTTTTATTAATTTTTACAAAATGTGGCAAAGATTAAAATTCTTTTAAAAATCACGTTAGCTACAATCGGGCACTATTTTGAATTTGATTTCTTATCACGTTTTAATTCACAAGAGTCATTTTTTTATTACCTCGCAGGTTCTTAAAATTTTAAAAATGAAATAAAAAAATTTAAAACTTAATTTTCGAAGAGAGTTTATTTTATATTGTGTTCTTATTTCTACGTAACTATCACCCAAATTACATTTACAGTAATTGATATTGCTTGAGTTAACCAGTTTACTTGATTATACTAACGGAATTTTTGAATATTGCCGTATGTTGTGAAAGTGTAAACAGGATTTTATTTTATTTTATTATTATTAATAGAAATTTAATATTTTCTATAACGTTTTTAGAATCTTTGAGACAAGCAAAAACTTTTATAAAGAATTATTTTTTTTGGAAAAGTGAAAAATAAAAAAGTTTTTCCTGTAGTGAACCCGATCCGTGGACACGGTGTATATTGCTTGGCGTCACAATGTTATATTCAACGTATGTTGTAAAGTAGTGTGTGTTATTAAATATTTTAAAGTTAAAAGTGTTGTTACTAACCACAACCTTTACAATGTTGCTTATCTATTCGACCAATAGCGATTTTATCTCTTCAAAATTGGACGAAAAACGTATCTCAAGATTTAATCATTGAATAGCGCTAAATGAGATTGGTGAAACGCAAACTCGGTTATTTAACAGTACAATAATTTTATTCGATAAATAAAAGCTTATTCGACGTCGGTGAAATCGGCCCTTAGACATCTTTCACCAATATTTTAATCTACTTCTCCTACTTCTAATTTATCTTGTGTAATTTCAATTTCTAGCACATCTACTTTGGAAATTTACAGTATTTCTGAAAGACTAAAACTTATATTTAATTAATTGTAAAGAATATTTTTGCATAAAAAAGCATAATATTTATTGTCTTATTTTCGTACTAAACAGAAAAGGTACGGAAACAAATAACGTTTATTTATTACAAACGCAATATAACCAAAACGTGTTTTTTTAAGGCAAAATTTACATATATTTTCTACAACCCTTTCATACCCAATCGGTCATATACGTCCCATCCACTGTTCCTCTTACTTCAATGGGACAAATAAACCCGTTTTACGTTGTTATTTTACTTAGTGGTGTTTTAACATTGTTTTTAAGTGTTTGTGCGCTATTTAGTGTCCGGTTAAAAGATTTTGTGATACAGTTTTCATCGGACAAGAACCAACTCTAAATATTGTTTTTAAAGTTTTCATATACGCAACCAGTTTCGCAACCGTCATTTTACTTATATTTTTGCTGTCAAATGTGTTCATTTAAGAAATTGAAAACTTTTCCAGCAATTCTTGAAGGTAAATGTTGTTATTTATTATTGCTATGAACTGCTTTATTACAATATAAAATTACTATTGAAGAAACGTACGACTACCAATTGTGCATTGTGTTAAGGAGGCTTGCGCAAACAATGCTTTTACCATATCTCTTAAATATTATGTAAAATAAAATATTGACAAATAAGTTATTGATAAAAAAATATAACTAAATAAAACTTTCATTACGTTACACTTTTTCCCTGGAAACTATTGAGACATATCTAACCCAACAGAATGACTCGCTGGGACAAATATGTCCCAAATTTTTTTCTTATTTTTGAAAAATAAAATGAAATTTAGCTATTTAAGAAAGGTAGATGCTTCTTAGGTTGCTTCTAAATATGAAACTATTTGTTACAAAAAAAAAACGGTACGAAAGGGATAAATAATAATAATAAATTATATATAATAACTTGAAAATGCCTTTATAAAAAGGCGAAACCGGTCGTTGGAACAATAAAAAACATTGTGCCAAGACTTTGACATTTGATTTACCAATATTAATACTAATGAAACATCAGAAAGTTAAAGTGATTTAGACTCAGAATAATTTATATTTAAGTTTGTGGTACATGTTTCCTAGCATAATTTAAAATTAGATTATATTAATATTGTTTATAAATTCCTTATATCTTGATGCATAATAAAATACTTTAATTTAATTTTAATTTTAATTTTTTTGAGTTAAAACATGCACACCGTAATTTTGTAGGTTAAGATTATCTGACAAATGACACATAAACCAAGCTCCAATTGATGTTTGAATACATGAGTGTTGTCGCTAAGTTAACTACGAAGTATCGATTTGATTCATTTACGTAAATTTTATGACGTAACTGCAAAGATCCAGCAAGAAAGTGTTGCTAGCCGTGCTGAGAAATGTGGCAACAGCGCATCAGCTGACCGCGAGAGGTCTACTCTTTGAATATAGTGTGAGGAAGCAGCATTATTACTCTTATAATTGAAAGAAAGCTAGACTTAACCATCTTGGAAACCCATTTGAGTGCGAACACAAATTATTCTATTTAATGGTGTAATAGCAGTTTATTTTGAATTTAGGAATAACGTTTCATCAGTAATTATTATAATTAGGTATCTACTTTGCTTCCAATACATGTTTTTCTTTAGAATAAAGTTATTTAGATTATACCAAAAATTGCAATATTAGTAGGTTCTTCGTTTTTATTCATACGACTCAATGATTGTTGAAACTAAAACTACATCATGTCAGTGGCGGCTCGTCGGGGTGGGCAGGGTGGGCACTGCCCACCCTGTTAAAGTCTATCAATACATAATTAAAGCAGGTTCTTGTCCGATGAAAATTGCATCACAAAATCTTATAAACGGTGCGTATAATTAGTGTTCATTTATAAGATTTTGTGATACAATTTATCAATACAATTTATGCCCGATTTCTTCATCGCCTTAACTTGAGGTTAAATTTATGTCTCAGTTAGAATGTGACACCTAGTATGTGTATGGCCAACTGTCCGTCACATTCCAACTGTTAGATATATTAACCTTAGGTTAAATATGGTGAAGAAATAGGCCATTAATCTTTAAAATAATTTTGAAATATTTTTTAATTTTTTTCATCTATTCGTGTTCTTTAAATATATAAATCCAGAACATTATTGTAATGCATAATTAAAAATGTGCATGTAATCTAGATTTTAGAACTTTGTATAATTCCGCACGCTCGGTAATACGTTAAATTGCGATGCGATGCAGCTCCTTGTCACTATGCATGAGTAGGGTGGGCTCGCCCCCTGTATGACTGTAAGTGCAGACATACGATGACCTTTCATTTAATGTGACAGACAGAAAGGAACGCTACACGTAGGTTGTTACGTTATCCTCTCTTACGTTCACCCGATGGGCAGGCCCACGGCCACGTGACAACTCGAGATCGGAGTGCTGTATAAACAGAGTGGGATATTAAGATTAATTTGCCAAATTTTGTATTTTATTTTGAATCTTCTGTCCATTCTGTTTGATTAATACCTAATAAATGTTACATAATATTCAATATTCGTCTGAAAGATTTATACATATTATACATTGTAATGCATAACTAAAAACAAAAAGAATAATAGCTGCTCTGAAGTTAGATAGCGCGAGGGCAAGCCCGTCCTACAATTCGTCTGTGTTCGGTTGTTCACGAGTACCATCCGAGTTAAAAACGTTAATGTCAACGCTTTATTATTAATTTAACTAAGGTGAGAGATTTCGATATTAATGTTTAAAATGACAGATTTATCATTTAAAAATTTATGTTCTTATTTTCAGAATTTATTTTAGTTACTGTTTTGCATGTTATTTAATTATTCTGAGAATTTATTTGTTATTGTTTTAAATTTTATTTAGTTATTACTTTGAAAATTTATTTGTTATTGTTTAGCTACAGTTTTAAATTTTATCATTTCAGAATTTGTTTTAGTAATTCTTAGAATATATAGTTTTGTTTTCTTTTTAATGTGTGGAAAATTGGAGACATACGGAGATAATGACATATAATATCATAACGATAATACTTGTTCATCAACTTGTTAAAATAACTTCTAACAAAGAACGTTTAAAAAATATCAATCAGAGGAATATCTTTATAAAGGGTCCTTTAGTTTTTCAAATGTTGCCCACCCTCTGCATATCTTGAAGAGCCGCCACTGCATCAATAACACAAATAATTTCTAATTACTATTTATTTTATATGCCAATAAACCGAAAACCTCACAAATGAATCTCAACTTTGTTATTTTATTTAAAGTTGGTTAAATGAAATGCTCAGTATATTTTCGCAATTTAAGAAATTTTTTTCCTAATTTCAAAAAGTTTTTCTGTGTTTGTATTATAGTTTCTCTGTACCTAAACCTTACAGTTGTATTAGATATTATAAAAGTTTTACTCTGAAATCAACACCAAAAAGTTATTGAGTATTTTTTTATTTCTTTAAAAAAATGCTCTCTATTTCAGAAGGCAGATGGATAATATCAATGTTTACATTTGATTACATATATTACCTTATAATCACCGTATCTTTTTGTCATACGGTTTTTTTACATTGTTATAATTTAATTAACGATGTTTTAATATCGATTGAATGTATGTAGTTCCTTAGCTTTAGTTATTTTAATTAATTATTAAATGAAACCTGAAATAAAAGAAATTCACCGATTTTCATTTT
Organism: Dorcus parallelipipedus; assembly: GCA_958336345.1. Taxonomy (NCBI): domain Eukaryota; kingdom Metazoa; phylum Arthropoda; class Insecta; order Coleoptera; family Lucanidae; genus Dorcus; species Dorcus parallelipipedus. The sequence goes on along the minus strand of OY284483.1, from coordinate 11,034,669 downwards.
TTGTTAAGTTATTAATCTATTGTTTTTATAATTTTTTTTGATTAGAATAATCAAGGTAAGGTCATTATTTATTGACACTGATAGAATATAAACTTGACTGCTCCGAATACAAAGGCCCCGTTTATTCATCTCTGAGTAAGTGGCCAGTAAAATACTTTATGATGATTAAAGATATGGCCCCACATTGCGCTAATCCGTCAAATTATAACTTGGCACTTACTCAGAGATGAATAAATCGGGCCTAAATGTCATACTGGTGATAGCAACTTCTTAATAAAATGTTCGAAGCCGATTGCATTCAGTCATGCTGAATCGTGAAAGTAAATCACGTATGTATCCTCTCTGATACATTGATACTTGTCCATCCCTCTGTTCGAATTCTATGCCAAGACAATGTTTGACATATCCAAGATCCTTTATTTCAAAATTGGTAGCCAGTCCTTTACCAAAATTTGAAATTTTCTTCTTATCTTGAGAGGCAATTAATATATCATCAACGTATGTCGTTATAAGAACGATATCTTCCCCTGAACCAATATAAAATAAACAAGGGTCGGATTTCGAAGGAGTTGCTCCTAAATTCCTCATTGCTTCGTTCAATCTATTGTACCAGCTTCTACCAGCTTGACGCAATCCGTATAATGACTTCTTTAATAGACATACTTTATCTGCTTTACATAATTCTCGCAGCATGGTTTTCGCTTTTTCACCAACTTGATTTTGTGTTTCAGAATCGATGACGTCCTGTAAAATTTCCTGTAGGTTCATCGCGACACGTCCGGTAGCTTGCCGGTCCATGCTTCATACGGTGTTCGTCCATTTAAACTCTTCGTGGGCAGTCGATTGCGAAGATAATTCCCAGTATTCACTGCCTCAGCCCAAAAAGAATCAGGTAACTTTGACAGTACCATCCTGCTCTGGATTGTACGGAACGGTCAACCTTCTAGTGATCCCTTTTCGTTTAAGATATTCGTCAAATTCATTACTCAAATACTCACGATCATTGTCTGACTGCAAGTATTTGACAGTTTTTCCTTTTTGATTTTCGACAAGGGCTATGTACTCAGTGGTTGCCTTAAAAACTTCGGCCTTCGTTTAAAAATCTAACCTCGCACCATTTTGAGCAGTCATCGATAAATTCGACAAAATATTTTGTTCCTCCCTTAGAAAGTATCCTCATAGGACCGCACACATCATAAGCACCAAGTCCAAAACATTTGTTTGTCGTTTTGACTTACTAGGAAATGTGGTTCTTGTCATTTTCCTTGTAAGCAAATATCGCAGTTTAATATGTTGGAGGAATCTTTAACATGAATTCCATTTCCAGACACAATGTTTCTCGTATCGACGCAACCTAAACGTCAGTACAACAATTCTAATGAAACTGTTTGTCTTTTGATAAAGATGTAAAAGCACTCGCGTCTTGTCCTAATTCGCGTACGAAGTACAAATCGTCGACTCTTACGGCACTTAGTATCACATTTCCGTTCTAACTTTTAACAATAGCATCTTTCTTCCGAAAACAAACCTCAAGTCCACGATCAGTAATTTTACTAAGCGATAAAAGATTTGTTCTCAAGTCCGGAACATACAATGCATTATCAAGAGTCACGTTTCTTTTCTGATTACACACGTTCGCTGCAAAATACACTTTTCCTTTTCCTACCGTATCAGCGGTGGAATTATTCGCCAAGTTAAGAGCACCACAATTAGAATTGTACATTTTACAGAAATGTTCTCTTTTATTGCACATATGCGATGTAGCGCCACTGTCCAAGCACCACTTTCGATTCGTTTTGCACGTTCCTTTTTATTTTTGCTTCGACACTCATTCGCTTTGTCTCCGAGCTTTTTGCATTTAAAACATCGAATCGAGTTGTCACTTTTCTGTTTTCCAACGTTGCTTTTATTCACTTCAGAGTTTTCTTTTCTGTCATTCCAATTACCCTTTTTCTTTATAAACATAGCATTTGAGGATGCGCGTCGTTCTTCACTCTTGCGAGCACCGTTTTCTTCAACAATTTTTATCCGGAGCGCTTCCGGTGCGGGCAACTCATCGCGCGACTCAATGGCGCATCAAAAATTTTCATAAGTAGTGGGCAAACTGTATAACAATAAAATTATTAATAAGTCCGCGTTAATTTCGACTCCCATGTCGTTTAGTTTGTCGACAGAATCAAAAAAACTGTTCAAATGTGTTCGTACGTCACAGTTATCTGTCATCTTATGCAGCGTTAGTTTTTTCAGAAGTGTCGCCTTTCTCGCAGGTCCTTTCGATTGATATATTTCTTCTAGCTTTAGCCACATCTCACGCGAAGTCACACAATTTTAACTTGCTTCAATTTGTTTGAGCTTATTGACAAAATTATGTCCGACCGTGCTTTCAAGTCGTTTCGCTCCCAAGTCAGGATGTCAGTCGCATTATTTGTATCGGGCTTTATTGCAGTTCCACTCGCACACTCCCATAAACCGCTTTTGATTAATATGGCCTGGATTTGAAGCTTCTATGTATCGTAGTTATCCTTTCCGAGAAGTTCAATTCTCGATGAGCTTGCAATGTTCATCTTGGCTACTATTCTTCACAGTCTTCGCGAGTCTGGGCCCGTAACCTGTTGAGACTAAGTAGTCCAGAGTCGAATAGATTTACGAACGTTTGTAACAGAATATATTGTATCTTCAAAACATACATAATTGAAATATGTACAAAACTATGTATTGTCAACAACTATTGTTTTTATCTATGAACTTCAGTAGGCGCTGTTAAATGACTGTAAGTCGCATATGAATTATTTACTTTCTAACAGTACCTTATAGTATATTGTGTCACAAGGACAGAAAGTGAGCATTAGCAGCCCGCGGCTATGAGCTGCACAAGCGAGCGAAGCGAAGCGAGGGCAGCTCATAGCTAAGGGCTGCTAACGCGTTTCTGCATGTGTGACACACAATTGGTTTTCGCCTAGTCCTAAATCAAATTCAAACTTTATGTAAGTTGACGTTTAATGAAAAATTCTGTAAAATGTCAAAGCGCGCAAATGAAAATCAATGTGTTGCTAGGTTTCGAACTATAAATCGTGTTGTTATGAGTTTAGCAGCCCTAGGGCAGATAAACATTACTTTCCGTCACATTTTTAGGGTTAATATGAGTTACTTTCACATATGCTAGGCGAAAAATAACTATATTCAAATCAGCTATGAAGATAACTCACCTAATAATAATTGGTTCAATAATAAAATTATTACCTGACAAGTAATTGAAGGCCTGTTAATTTCTTTTGTTTATGTTCAGATTTTATTAAATCAAATGTTAATTAAAACAATTAAAGCTTAGGAACTACTTTTAATCGATACTAAAACTTTGTTAATTATAACAAAGTAAAAAAAAAACTGTATTACAACAAATTTACGATGATTCCAATGTAAAAATTCTGTAATGAACTGTAAACATTGGTATCCATCTGTCTTCTGAAATAGAGGGCGCTATGTTAAAGAAATCAAAATGCAGTACATTAAATAATTTTTAATTACTGATTTTAGAGTAAACTTGTAAAAGTTTATAATAACTAAAAAGTGTAAGGATTAGGTACAGAAAACCTATAATAGAATTGATGAGGGACATGAACTATGAACGCTATCAACTCATCAAAAGAGATAGGGAGCGTTGTATTTAAAATATTAAATAATTGACAATTTCACAAGCTTGAACATCTGAAAAAAAAATTAAAAGGACTGGGTTACTTCTTATTCTGTTATAATTTATAACACTGCCGATTTTTATTGCTGAATGGTAAAAAATACGTGTAAGTATAGTAAATATTTAAAGAGAAGCGTTACATTGAACCGTTTCCAACAAAATATTAATTTACTCTTAATTATTTAAATAAATATAAATATATCGTGTTCTACTGTTTAGAAGATCAAATGTTTTTCTGTAACAAAATACGCAGCATTCCATAACATGCCGTTACTATTTTCCGGAACAGCCTGTTTGCGTCAAAATAATTTTAGCTTATACAGAGTGTACATTAATGATTGAAAGGTGTTTGAATTTCCCGCCCATTAGATTATTTGTAAAAGTTGGTACTGCTTACTATTCTGTTTTACCAGGGGCGGCACATATAATTATATATTATTAAAACAATTTATTAGTGATAAGAAATTATTTTACGTTTGTTAATTACATACATCGATATGCACAAAACAATCATATGTGAATACCACTTCAACTTTGATAAGAATAATTCCACACGTCTTGTTCATTGCGTATCCCCGACCGAAAATACGCCTCAATAATAATTTTATTGTGCAGGTCCGTGAAAACCATCGCTAACCTAAAAACGTTCATGTGTACTTTTATTTCCTGTTATACGGCTGTACTTACCAATGAAAAATGTCTGACAGCAAAAAAAAATTAATACTAACTCAATAATAATAACTTAAGGAAATCAAAATGTAAACAATACACCACAGGCACGCTACTGATGAAATTCAACACCAAGTCATCATATCCAGTATGAATACCAATCTTGTAAGACGAAAATTACTAATTCGACAACGCGCCAAATTCAAACGCCTTTCTATCATTAATGTACACTCTGTAGTATTCAAGAGGCAGAAACTCTTTGTGAAAGGAAAAAAATCTCTCTCGTTTTATAACGAGCTATCGAAGAAGGCGCGCTTTGTGTCTCACTCTATACATATGTTTACTGATTAAAAAACAAATAAAATTAAAAATAACTATGTTGTTAATTACATACATGTTTAAATTGTTACTTAATTACTTAGGAATAAACAAACTGAAAATTAAACTATAAAATTATATATATAAAATTTGAGGGAACAGAAATTAACTCAAAAGATAATCAAAAGCATTCAATGTTTTATTTGTTCATTAATTATTTTTGAAAATGCTATTAACCCTTACAACGAAACGTTGATTGCCAAGTATATTGAAAGGTTATCCGGAGAACTATAATTATTAATTAGTTATATACATACCGAGTGTTTTTGGAAGTGCGGCTGAAAAAGGATCCGGATACAATATGAAACAAATCTTAAAAAATGGCAGATTTATTTTTCTTTTTTCTGCGTTCATTTTGAAATGAAAAATAATTTCATAAATTTTCATAAATCACTGAAAAATTGAAATTTATCTCCGCCCACAATAAGTTTATATCCGTAGATACGTATTTCGGCAGCTAAGCTGCCATCTTCAGTACAATTTAATATTTATATAAAACTACATTGAAATCTAACAGCTACCTACCTACCTACCTACCTGATCATATTATCTATACTACTAAAACTATCTAAAAATAACAAAATTAACCCTAAAAATTAGTAAAAGAGAGACTGTGGTTTAAGAAATAATTGAAAATTATCTCCGCCCACAATAATATTAACAGTCAAAACCTACCAAAAATGCAAATCAAATAAAACGGAAATGAATATTGGTCTAATAACCGAAAACGGTTCTTATTCTCCCGAATAAAGAACTTCTGTAAGCATTTAATTCCCTGTTATTTGATACCGCTTGAATTTATCCCTGAAAAGAAATTATATACCTATATATGCATATGTATGCACCTATATATATATATATGCACAAATCGCCAAAAAGCAACCTACAGATTAGAGCAGATTACACCCACACACCACAAGTTAAGAGCACTTTACGATATTTATCTCGGAGAATCCTCTCCTTATCACATATCGAGTGCAAATGCGCTTAACTGTCTCTAACACCCCTTTATATAAAATTTAAGTCGCGACCTCTTGCGGCTGACTTTTGACCTAAACGTCAATACTCCTAAAGTCCAATACTCATTTCCGTTTTATTTGATTTGCATTTTTGGTAGGTTTTGACTGTTAATATTATTGTGGGCGGAGATAATTTTCAATTATTTCTTAAACCACAGTCTCTCTTTTACTATTTTTTAGGGTTAATTTTGTTATTTTTAGATATAGTTCCGTTCAAATTGATTGGCATCCCAGTAGGTGAGGGCTGAGTGAATCGGGCTTTATCCCATGTCAAAAAAGATACTAGAATATATTGTGAAACTACCATTAAATTATTTTGAGGTTATGCTGTTATACAAAACGATTTTAATAAACGTCAAAAATAAAGTGACAGCAGTAGTTAGGGATGTTTATTTATTATCAAGGATGCATTGCTGCAAACATAAGTTTGAATTTCCAACGCCTACCGACATGCCAGTCTTTTTGAATTGGAATATAGTTTTAGTAGTATAGATAATATGATCAGGTAGGTAGGTAGGTAGCTGTTAGATTTCAATGTAGTTTTATATAAATATTAAATTGTACTGAAGATGGCAGCTTAGCTGCCGAAATACGTATCTACGGATATAAAACTATTGTGGGCGGAGATAAATTTCAATTATTCCTTAAACCACAGTCTCCTTTACTATTTTTAGTAAATCACTGAAAGTTGGTACACGGTACTGATTTTTAATTTTTACTAATTTTTCCATATTTTCACAATTGTGACAGTTTACCTTTAGGTGTTGACATAATTTTTTTGTTTCAAATTTAATATTTAAAACCGTTTTTCTAAGAATTACCCCCAGTTTCATAATGGAATTTAAAGGAAACTTTAAAATTAAAGTCACATTCTGATGTGTAAACAAATGTGTTTTCATATTTGTTTTGACATCTGAAAGTGACTTTACATTTAAAGTCTCCTTTAAATTCGATTATGAAACTGGGCCTTATTATCTTTCGTTCTTAATAATTTATTTGGGGTTTTCCTTATTCACCAGTGCTGCCGAGATCGGGGTAGAATACAAAAAAGAATATCACATTAAATTTGTTTTTGAGCAAAAACAAAGTCTTCAATCATATACTCAGTACATGTAAATATCAAGGTTCTCTTTTCAACCACACTTTCAAAAACACCTTGTATATTGAATGGATAGAAAACTGCGCTAATTATTTATTGTATAATTATTATACAAAATTGTATTTATTTAAAACAAACTTTTCGATTAAAGATAAGACAACATACCATTTTCGTCCAGATTTCTTCCATATTGGGATAGAATCTTAATATCTTGAAACAATTATAAACACAACTGTCATTTATTAATAATATTTATTCACTAGATTTGTAATAGTACTCATGTACAATTATGTACTTGCGTCTATTTTAGTTTTTTATGTACCAATCCAGACTGTCAAGTAACAAAATGTAAACTGATATGAGTTAGGAATTACCCATCGCTTATGTTTACGTATGTGTCAGTGAAAAGGTCACGACTAAAGATAAAATTGGAAATATTCTATCATAAAATGAAAAACAACTTTTGGTAAGTAACTATTTAACTATATTTTTATTTAAAAATATTATTTTTTCAAAAAAATGACCTCCCTCTTCATTTTCGACTGCTTTGTACTGGTACATTGATATGTTAAATTTTACTATGATCTTCTCTATCAGCTTAAAAGTTTTGCAACAATGACCGATTTTCAAAAAATACCTAACCATCGTAATAGATCGATCGAAGTTTCGGTTTCTTAATTTGTTTTTTATGATTCTACTGTAACTTTTGAAGTAGTTAATGATAGCATAATTATGTAAAGCTAATGCTGCAATAGTTTTGAAACGAGAATTTCCTGCAGAGTTTTTACTTTCATTTATCTCAATTCAAAATAGTTCCACTGCCTATTAGGTAGATATTTCTATTCATGCATCGTTTTATCAATTGGGTAGTTATATTTGTTAAGAATATTTTGCTTGCACGTGTTCTTTTTGCCTTTTTTGATGCTGACTTACGGGCACTTAACGGTTTCTACGTTTTCCCTTAATACCCTAGAACGGTAAATTAACAGTTATCTAGCCCCTTTCGGTCCCTTTGCAATGACCGCACAACCCAACAAGGCTCCCTTTGTAAAAATTGATATAAACGCTACCCTGCCGCCATCTGTAATTTTTTCGCTTTTATTTTTGTTACTAAAACAAAGAAGTATTTAAAACAATTTTTTAATTATTTTTAAAATACATAGATGGTTTCTTCTGACTTGTTGAAATTTGTGGTTTAAATGCATTTACGGCATTTTTCGTAAAAGTTTGGCGTTAGACAAAGTCAGTTGGTAGAGTTAAAGTATTTCATATAATTAAAGTAATCTTACATAGTAAATGGGTAATGTTGCGGTTACGAGCCCAGTTAAAATTTTTCAAAAATCGTTTTAAATAACTTTGTTTTATAAACCCAAATCAAGTATTTCAGACAAATATCCTTTAATCTTGGTTTTCACGGTTTTCAACAATATTTCAAATACTTTTAGCAATAATAAATAAATTCTCTATCAATTCTAACTGAAAAATTGATCGAACGATTCATTTCATTTGGCCCATATGAGTAAAGTATTACTTTTTCATCATAACACCCTTTGGTTGAAATAAAACAATTGATTGTGAATAGAATAAAGTTAAATTGGCGGCACTGAGTGGTGGTCACTCATGCCTGTAGATATACCTACCTGTATGTAAAACTCCAACGCCATTTGACCTTTCTGGAAATTTGTGTGATAACTAGAAAAAATTTAAGAACAATTTACAAGTGTTTCTTTGTGCTGCTAGCCTTCAAGATAAAAGTGATGAACGTAAGGTTGCTATATTACTTAATGTAATCGGGGAAGATGCAGTGGAAGTATTTAATACATTTAACTTGAGCGATGAAGAAAGAAAGAATTATGAAGCTGTTGTAATTGCATTTGAAGAATACGTAGTCCCACAAGCTAACCTGGTTGTAGAACGATACAAGTTCAACTTACGAATACAAGAAGCGGGGGAAGCTTTCGATACATTTGTAACGGACTTAAAGAAACTAATAAGAACATGTGAATATGGTGAACAGAAAGAGAGCATTTTAAGGGATCGCATCGTATTAGGAATTAGAGATAAGCCAACAAAGGAGCGAACCTTTTATTAAACACGAAATACCGAATTTACCTTTCAGTAAAGTTGGAATTGATATTTTAGACTATGGCTCTAAGTCCTATTTAGTTCTAGTTGACTATACGTCAAAATGGTTAGAGTTAGTAATGTTAACAAATAAAAGTTCTCAAGAGGTCATAACAAAACTGAAAACTATATTTAGTGTTCATGGAGTACCCAAAATAATAATTGCAGATAACGTACCGTTTGCTTCTCGAGAGTGTGCTAAATTTGCAAAGGAATGGGGAAGTCAATTTATAAAACTACGAGTCCAAGATACGCACAATCTAATGGACAAGCCGAAAGAGCAGTTCAAATTGCTAAAAGAATACTGAAAAAGTGTAGTGAGGAAAACACTTCCATTGAAGCGGCTTTGTTGCAGTACAGAACTCTTCCAGTTTGCGGTACTCAGTATTCTCCAGCACAAATTTTGATGGGAAGAAATCTAAGAACGGCAATACCTCAGACAGAACGTCAATTAAAACCAAAAATTATTGATGATTATAAAGATAGATTGAAATCTTACGGGAAAAAGACAGAAAACTATTACAACAAAAAGAAATCAGTTATTGAGAAGAAACACAGTTCATCTGAGAAAAAGTCAGATTCCATTAGAAATGCACGATGACGACCTAGAAATAAATAACAGAGACAGAAATGGAAATTCCAGTGAAAATGTTAGAAATAATCCTAAACCACCGATTATGACAAATAGAAACAAAGACAAGCAAGACACGGAAACTCAAAGTGATATTAAAACACGGTCGGGTCGTGTAATTCAGAAACCAAAGCGATTAAACGATTATGTAACATATTAGCGTCATTTCATCTGCATGTTTAAAATGTTAGAATTGTATTAGTCAGGTATTTATACCTGGAAAAGGGAGATGTTGTGAATTTGTGAATAGAATAAAGTTAAGCTGGCGACACTGAGTGGTGGTCACTCATGCCTGTAGATATACCTACCTGTATGTAAAACTTGTGAATAAATAACTACTTACTTACCTGTAGTGTTTACCTGTACTAACATCGTCACAATGACACAACACGTAATATAATATTTGACAGTGTACGTGTCACCTTGTATCAGAATTAAAGCTAAGTTCACATGCATTGCGGATACGCAAAATTTTTGTTACGGATCGTTTCTAATTTTGGTTGATTTTGATTGAAATGTACATAATGAACCAATTAGAAACGATCCGCAATAAAAATTTTGCGTATCCGCAGTGCATGTGAACTTAGCTTTAGATTGCAAAAATGGTACGTGGCAAAAGTTTATCTAACGATTTACGTAAAGTTATTATTAATTTATCAAATTCTGGACATTCATGTGGAAAAATTGCTGAACAATTGCAATTATCACGTTATACTGTGCGAAATGTCGTGAAATTGTATAAAACAACAGGATCGATAGGAGAGAAGCCGAATTTAGGGCGAACTTCCAATATAACACCAAGAAATTTAACGGCTTTACGGCGTATTTTAAAACAAAATCGTCGTGTAAACTGTGGTGAGTTAATTGTTGAATGAAATAAAGCAACCGGTAAAAGTTTTCCAAGATCAATATGTCTTAGGGCTATCAAAAAACTGGGCTTTAGCTTCTATAAGGTAAGTGCTTTAGCGCAGTTAGTGAACATTTTATAACAAAATTGAATTATTAGGCAAAGGAAAAATCTCTACTGAGAGTAAAACAAAAAAAACTGTGCTATATATTTGATATTTATTAATTTGACAATAGCAGTAGTATTTTTTAAATTTTCTTTCAATTCTTGTTTTCCAAATTAACACATCCGCAAACAATTAATTTTTTGTGATTGCATTCTGTCTTATTCCATTCAGATTTTTATATTTACAATTGTTTTAAAATATTTTAATTTGTTTTATCTGTTATACACAATACCTAATTTGTCTTATATGTTTTACTTTTTTACTTTTTATTTGTCTTAATTGTTATACACGGTTCACACATTTTTTACAATCAATTTTATACAGTATCTTACAGTATTTACAAACATTTTATAACTCAATTGTAACGCTAAGTAATTTTTTGTTTCAAGGCCTGATGAAGGTTCACTTCAAGAACCGAAACCGGTAGCTATATAAATAAAGAATAAATTAGGAAGTACTATCTATTCATATATAAAAAAAAGTAGATTGATTTGGGCGAAAACACATGCTAATTTGACTTAGATACAATGGAATAGTGTCATTTGGAGTGACGAGTCACGATTTGAGGTTTGTGTGGGCGATAGCCGAAGTAGGGTTTTGAGAACTAAAGATGAAGCATATCATACGGACTGTTTACGCCGAAAAGTAAAATTTCCTGCCTCTTTAATGATATGGGGTTGTATGTCTGCTCAAGGAAAAAAAACAATTGGGGAAATCTGTTAGTTTTGTTGTAGAGCTGTAACTGTTTAGATGTTTGCTGGGAAACGGCGTTTATTTCTTAAAATATGGTTCGCGGCAAGGCAACTAATAACGAAATACATGCAATTGTGGTCAAACAATACAGCCAGGGAAAAACTATTCGGGAAATTGCTACAAATTTAAATATTGAAAGGTCCACTGTTGGCGACATCATCAAATATTACGGATATACGGGAAGTGTGTCAACAATGGAAAAAAAAAACGAGGCGACCCCGCTTAGTAGGGGAAAGAGAACGACGAGTACTCGTCAAAATCTGTAAAGCTGGACGAAGAGATACATCGCGTGAGGTCACAGTGCGGTGGAATGAAGCAACGAGAATGAAACTGTCACGAGAATGTTGCCAGAAATGAACCCATCAATCTGGGTTGAGTCTCTATAAGGTAAGTTTTATAATACCGTAACGTCATGTAAATAATATAGAAATACATTTACTTTAGGCCAAGGAAAAACCTCTATTAACCGTAAGTAAAATAAAAGAAAAATAGATTGACATGGATAAAGGCAAAGCTTTCTTGGACGGAAGAAGATTGGTCGAGAGTAATTTTTAGTGACGAATAAAGTAATCAGATTTAAAAGTGAGGAATTTCACAAAGACTGAGTGAAAAGAACAGTTAAGTTTCCGAAAGGGCTGATGCTTTGGGGATGTATGTCTGCTAATGGTCTAGGAAACTTTGAGTTTATTAAAGGAACCGCTAACGCCGCATACTATCAACGAATTCTCGAAACTAGCCTAGTACCTAGTATTGAGAAACTGCACCCGGACGGACATTTTATCTTCCAACAAGATGGGGCTGCCTGCCACGAAAAAATGGTTTGCCGATCACGGTATAGAAGTTTTACCTTGGCCCTCTAGCAGTCCGGACCTCAATGTCATCGAAACTTTATGGCATAAAATGAAAACTGTGTTAAGAAACAATCCGAAAAGAACTCTCCCGGATTACGTGAAACACTTACAACAATTTGGAAAGAATTTACACCAGAGTATTGTATATCACTTACAAGAACTATGCCAGCATGAATACGTGCTGTAATTAAAGCAAAAAGGGATGTAACTCCCTATTAAACAGCGTTTGTCCGATTAATTAGTTGCCAAGTGTTTTTGTAGTCACTTATTTCTTGTAGTTTATTCTCCTGAGATTCATATTCAATGTTACATAATATGCATGTGTAAGATTGTAGTTATATATAATTAGAAAATAAAATGTATTTGCTGCCAGTTTTGCACCTCTAAATATGACTTTTTCGGAATTTATTTATTGTCCGAATACATAGTTGCTAGGGCTCGTAGCTATCTCCTTGTAACTTTCGTGAAACGACCTTGCGGCTTCTGTCATGTCATATCGTTTCGACGTATATTTTCTTAACTCAGATCAGGCCCATGTCAGCTAAATGGTGAGAAAAGTGACAGCATATTGCAGAGTTTATCACGAGATGCGAGCCGAGTAAGTCGTGTTAAGCGGCTCTCTAACAGTCAAGTACATATTCGAATTACCATAAATACTAAAGTAATCAAGTTGCGTATTTCTTGCGCGAACTGTGGTCGGTGCGTGTGTCAGCCTTTGGGCTCCTGTTACAAGCATTCAAAATGTCCTATAAGTTGCGAAGCAAGGAATCTGAAAAGGAGATGGAAGACGCCGGTGAATGGATAAAAAACTAACCAGGGAACTATTGCAGGACCAAACCTTCATTAAAATAGTAGCAGACAACGTACGCGATGCTGTAATGATTGGCTTTAACGAGAAATTTGGTAATTTCCAAAATGAATTGTCAGAAATTAAAAACACTTTAAACGAAGTTAAAAATGAATTAGCATGCGTTTCAACGTCGTATCAACGGGTGGAACAAGATCTTGCGGCTACGAAGAAGGAGGTCCAAAGTCTGAAAACAATGTGTGACACACTGAAGGAAAGAGAAGATCAGCTCGAGCAATACTCTCGAAGGAATTGCTTGCGCATTCTTGGTGTCCCCGAAGAGAAGGACGCAAACTGCACGGAAAAATTCATCACGCTATGCAAGAAGCACCTTAATGTTGATATATCCAATGAGCATATCGACAGATGTCACCGCCTAGGTAAACCAGGGAAAAAGTGTAGGCCAATTATTATTAAATTCATCAGTTACGCTCACCGCAACGTGTTCTTTAATAACAAGAAGTTACTAAAAGGTACAAAGGTAATAATAAAAGAAGATCTAACAAAGCTGCGAACGAGTATCTTAATTTTAGCGGGTGAGAAATTTGGTTTTAAAAACGCCTGGTCGCGTGATGGTATTGTTTACGTTAATGACAAAGGTGTCAGGCGAGTTATACGAGATGAAAGTGATTTGAGCAAAAAATGATCGGTATTGTAGTAAATGCATAATTTGATTAATTTCTTGTTTTCTTTTTGTTAGAGTTCTCGCTATTATAATTATAAATTAATTGAATTTGAGTAGAGAATTAAGTTACGTTCAAGAATAGTAATAGTTGATTTCTTTATTGAAGTTGAAAAACTGTATGTACCACGAATTAGTTGATTAATTAATTAATTACTTATTAAGCTACTTGATGTTTACTATTGCGCAAATTAATGTACGTTCCCTGCTTGCAGGATTTTATCTATTCAAGGATTATTTTTATGCGAACACTTATGATGTAATTCAGTTACGGAAACGTGGTTGACGGGAGCGGTGGATAATAACTTAATAGCTATGGACAATTATACACTAATTCGTAATGATAGATCTGACGGGAGACGAGCTGGAGGTGTTGCTATTTATTTAAGCGATTTCCGTTATACAGTTCTAAATATATCTGAACATGTTAATTTCGAATATTTATGGATAAGAATGGTAACTGGAAATTGCACTGTAATTGTCGGAGTCATTTATAAGCCTCCTTCTGAGAATCCTGCCATGTTTTTAGAGTCACTTGAGGATATGTTATCGGGGTTGATAATTGATACGCACGAAATAATTGTGTTGGGGGATTATAATATCAACCTTTTAGATGCTAATAATCGAGCATGTAGTTTATTCAATAATATGTGTGATACCCTTGATCTTAAACAAATAATTAGTGACACGACTCGTGAAACAAATAATTCTTCGTCACTGCTTGATTTAAGTTTTACTTTTTTCAGATACTTCTTATAATTCGTGCGGGGTCTTACATGACTTAACCATATCTGACCACTATTTAGTTTATCTTAAATTAGATTTTCGAGCACCGCCGTCTACGCCCCGAACTCGTACTTTTCGAGACTTTTCTCACTTTAATCATGAAGCATTTAAAAGAGATATAGAGTCCATTCCTTGGTATAATATATACGATGTTAATAATATCAATGACAAAGTTAATATTTTTAATAAATTTATTGGGCGATATTCAATATTCATGCCCCATTCAAAACTATAGTTTTCAAAAGCATCCCGCCCCTTGGTTTGACAGATAATGTCAAACTAATAATAAAGCTCAGAGATAAAGCTTTAAAAGAGGCAAAAAGTAAAAAAACAAGTGATTCTTTTAACTACTATAAGCAATTACGGAATTATACCACATCGATGATTAGACGAGAAAAGCGTGCCTATTTACAATTTATATCACGAAAGCATGATACGAAACTTTTATGGAATAATTTAAAAACACTGAATGTCTACAACAGTTATGAACAAAAGTTATGAACCAAATAAAAATTCTGCTATCGAAGAAGTACAAATTTAAATACTGATCAACATAGAACATTTATGAAAAACTCTACTGTGTGGGAATTCATTTTAAGTGAGAGAATGATGGAAGCTGAAATGTTATGGGCCTTACATTTTCTTTGAATTGATTAAATTGTTATATTAAAGGAACACTTAAAATTTGAAGAATTACTGGAAAAATTATAGAAAAAGTCAGGGAAAACCTGGAAAAGTCAGGGAATTTTTTAGTGAAAATAAAATGGGAACCCTGTTACAGTTTTGCGAATGTGTGTTCTAGTTGTAGGAAAATTATGGAGAACAAAACAGATTGCAGGAAAAAATGTGCAGCTTGTGATAATAAAATAACAAATAATTCCAGTGTACGATATTTAAATTTTCCTGCTGAAAAGGAGAAAGGATTACTATGGTTACAAAGAATAAATAATTTAAATTTGAATCAGTATAAGTAGCTACCAATGCATTAACCGAGTTTTTGACTGTGTTCATTACATTTTGAAGCAAAACACTTCACCAATAACGACATGAAAAAATTAGGTCTGAAACTACTGCTCCAAATATACCAATCGTAGAAGATAGACATAGAGATGGAAGCCAGGTAATAATTGCTGTAAAAAATTTGCATGCAATTCATATTTGTACTTGTAAAGTGAGACAGTCTGTAGAATAGTGTAATAAATACAAATTTGAAGTGAAGTGTTCAAGACACATATACAGTACGTATAATTTTTTCAGAATGACAGCAATCCTACAAGTTTCAGTAGGATTAGCGTGTGATGGGCAGCCTCAGTGCTATCTTTCTCGATCGAATATATCAGATGAAAGTTTTACAAATTTTTGTGAGGACAAAACTGGACGTAGGTAACCCACTATTCGTAGTATGCCTATATATAAGGCGTGGCATATTAACCTGACCCATTTACTTTTGAAAAACATTGTAAAAAAAAACATATTTCTTGTTGTTCAAGTGAAAAGGCATTTATTCGGCTCTATGAAGATTTGTTCTCATCACTTCTTAAATATGATATCGCGCTAGTGATCGCCCTTGGCGTAAAGTTCCCGTTTTTCGGCATTTTCCATCACTTTTCTGAGTGTTTCGGTCGATATAGTGGCTATTTCACGTCGGATGTTGGCTTTCAGAGCATCGAGAGTCCGTGGTTTGTCGACTTTAAATTATGACCGGAAATCAAAACGCTCGCGGTCAAATCACAATCGCTTTAGCGCGAGACGCAAACATAAATCCACGGTTTCCTAAATTCATTAGTATCGAAATATTTATACCAGCATCGACAATTGTTATTGAGTTTATCAAAAATTATGAAAAATGTGCTAATAATAATAACTGGTCAAGTGTACACAAAATAAATTTTTTCGGTTAATTTCTTCATGGAACTGCAAATATTTGGTATAATAATTATCTTTCAGCAGCAAAAGATAGTAATAATACTTGGAACGATATTGTCCGTGATTTTAAAAAACAATTCGGAATTACATCTTGTATTCGAGAACTTAAAATTCAATTAATGAAACGAAGTCAAAAAGAAGACGAAGATATATTAAAGTATATGTACGATATTTTAGATGTGTAATGATATAAATCCAAATATGCCTTTTGAACAAATTGTTAGATATTCATTTTTAAGCGAAAATATAATGCGTTTAGAATTAAAGAATTATAAACGTTTGCCTGCAATGCGAGTTTTATCTACGTTCACCCAGATGGTTGTTGGGACGACGATGCTGGGATCCTCTTAAGTTTACATAAACAAACAGTTTTCGGGCAGCAAAGGTTTTGCTTGGGAGATCGACACAGTCGAGTTTACGATACGAAAACAAGAGGCACATTAATAATAGTTTGCGGTGTTAATTAATGCGATAGAAAGGAAAATAATTAATTAATATATGCGCATAGTTGGGCAACTTGCAACTTGTAACTAGCGCTTGCAACGCGCAACTCGCGTTAATTGTATAGCACGCGTGTATTATATTCGTGGCGTGCGTATACAGGGTGTGTTCGGAAAGTACTTTGCGCTACGCTGGTAGAAGCAGGAAGGCGGTACCTAGAGATAAGTTATTAATTGTAGCTTATGCATGATACGTAAAGAATTAGATTAAAGTATTTCCTGCATGGTGTATGAATGAAGCGATTTCCCCGGGTGAGGCTCGGTTGTCGTGGCAGGTGCTGCATCACCTGACCGTTGACCAGTAGGTCGACTGGGGTAACCACGGTGGCTTAGGGGTTGTGACGTCACTTGCATGAGTAGTGGTTACTCCGTAAGGGAAATCGTACTAACAAGGTGGAAAGCGCTATCGAGAGTGAACGACGTACTGTTCACGGTCCCATGGTGACCCCTTAGGGACCCGGTGGAGCGGACTGGGAGCCCTAAGGTTATTAAATTGTCACCACCCCTACGTGCCAGGTGGAGGGGACGTAACCTGGTGAGATGCCACGTTGACGTTGATTTGTGCCACCTGGCGGAAGAGTGGATTGGTGGTAGAGAATCCACGGGTCGGAGATGACAAAGACGTAGGGTAGAGTATGTTTGCATGTTATTGAGGCTATCTGTGTTGCATGTGGCGTGTGTTTCTGGAAATAACGTTTCAGAGCAATAGTTTATGAAAGAGCAACAGATATGATAATAAAGGCCCAAGGTTGGACATCATCAGGAGTGATGATAGAGGCACTAGATTGAGTTGTGAATTGACCAAGAGGTTGTGCAGACCGTTGGGGCCAGGGGACTGGGGTCCCCGGTGAGTAAATAACTGTTGTCTCTTACAAATAATTGTAAACACATGTTATTGTTGCATGAACGCACCATGTCAATGGGAGGTGATGGCAGCGAACGGTGCCCGGTAGCCAAAGGAAATGGTGAGCGTTTTGATTATTTAAATGTATGTATACGCATTACCGCATTTTAATAATAAACAAAAAAAAATATGTTGGTAATTTCGGCCGGCCTTACAAAATTTTAGATTATTTCGAATATGGACTACATCCTATCTACGTAACTCAAGTTTCGTTATTATCAACACCCAAAATGACATTAAAAGATTTCAAAGCTCTTGTAAAAAAATTAAGTGACACACGAAAACGGACTATAGCGTCACAGTTAAAGAATCCTGAATAATTTCTTCAGGATAACAATACGCTCGCGCATAATGCATCGTTTGCTGAAAACGAACCTATTAAAGTAATCGGTAAAGGTTTTATTAAACTACTAATACACTTTTTCCACTAGAAGTTCTTGTAGTACGTGATCTACCAAGACCTTTAATTTTAGAAACTTCTTTTCTTCGAAAATCAAAAGCAGTTATTAATTTCCCTCAAAATTATTTAGAACTCTATGGTAATATACGAGTTCAGTTATGCAAAGACGTTACTAAATTGGATAATTTCTTTTTAGGACACTCTAAGAAAAATATGAAAAACCAAATTGTTCAAAACGAAACCAACGGCGCTAAAATTAGTCTTAAAACAGACGTTCTCCTTCATCCTAATAAATCTCAATTTATTGAAGTTATTTTCAACAACAAATTAAGTACCACAAACACTATCAAAAATAATTTCTTACCTCGTGACAATTTTCTTCTTTCAAGAAATTTAACAATAACAAAAAACCCCTTCCGAACAAAAAATTGTTTTATGTTAGAAATAACAAATTTGGGAAACTCTTCAGAAATTATTTGTGAATACGACTAGAGGATATTTTGAAACATTAGCCCATCTACGCATAAATCTGATCTTTTCCACCAAATAACTACAAATAAAATTATAAAACCTTCTTCATTTGAACGTCAACTTGACACAATGTTATCCACATTCACAGATATTTTTGCCTCCGATATGTCCCAAATTGGCCTAACCACGGTACTCAAACATCACATTGACGTGAGGGAAGCGGTTTCGAGTAGACCATACAGAGTGTCACATAAAGAAAGAGAAATTATCAGTGAACAAGTAAAAGAAATGCTAAACAATAAAATTATTAGACCTAGTCAGTCTCCTTGGTCGTCTCCTGTTGTTTTAGTAAGAAAACCTAATAACACTTAAAAGAACGTCAAAAGAATCTTTATCCTCTACCCTTAATTGAAGATTGTCTAAATTGTTTGCAAGGAGCCAAATATTTTTCATCACTAGATTTATTCAGCGGCTACTATCAAGTAGGATTAACAGAGGAAAGTAAAGAAAAAACCGCTTTCATAACAACAGACGGTTTATACGAATTTAACGTCCTTCCTTTCGATCTGTGTAACGCACCTGCAACTTTTCAAAATTTAGCTGATAAAGTTTTTGAAGGAATGAAATGGAAAGAAGTTTTAATTTATTTAGACGACATTATTATTTTTTCGGACATTCTTGAAGAACATATGAGAAGACTACAAAAAGTTTTCCAACGAATCCGCCAAGCCGGTTTAACCTTAAATCCTAATAAATGTAAATTGAATTACGTTGAATTACGAATATTTGTGGATGTTCTGTTTGTAATATTACTCTATGACAAAAGGTAGTAGATTTAGTAATAGTAAAGGCGAAAATGAGATTTTTTTGTTCGACTACTAAATAAGTAGGTAGTGTCGTTAAATTATTATTTTTTGTAACAGAAACAAAAGTTCCGGTACCTTCGAATAATATCGAGATATGTGATGGAGAACAGGTGTTTTGTATAGTGTTCCAAACAGATAAGCCTGTATTCGGGTTAATGCAATAACTCATTACATCCAAAAATTAAATTTACTTTAGAAAAAGAAGTTAATAATTCAATTAATTACTTAGATTTAACAATAACGAAATTTAATAACTCTCTTCAATATAAAATATTTCGTAAAACTACACAAACATACAATTGCATAAATTTTAAGTCTTTTCATCCTTTCGAACATAAATTTGCTTTTCAATCATTTTATCATCGTACTTTTTCTGTTCCTATGAATGAAATAAATTTTAGAAAAGAAATTAGTATAATCATCCAAATTGCTTATCTTAATGTCTTTCCTATTAAACCAATACATAATATTTTTAACAAAATTAGAAATAAATTACTAAACAATATCATTTTCCCAACAATTACAGAAAATAATAATTCAATAAATAATTTTTTCTCTATTCCGTATGTGGGTACTTTGTCAGTCAAACTAAAGAAATTATTAAAAACATTAGGAATACAAATTTCACTTTCAAATCAAGTTAATTTCTCAAATTTATTTTGTAAAAATAAAGATCAGATTGATAAAAGTCAAAAGTCAGCCGCAAGAGGTCGCGACTTAAATTTTATATAAAGGGGTGTTAGAGACAGTTAAGCGCATTTGCACTCGATATGTGATAAGGAGAGGATTCTCCGAGATAAATATCGTAAAGTGCTCTTAACTTGTGGTGTGTGGGTGTGATCTGCTCTAATCTGTAGGTTGCTTTTTGGCGATTTGTGCATATATATATAGGTGCATGCATATGCATATATAGGTATATAATTTCTTTTCAGGGATAAATTCAAGCGGTATCAAATAACAGGGAATTAAATGCTTACAGAAGTTCTTTATTCGGGAGAATAAAAACCGTTTCCGGTTATTAGACCAATACTCATTTCCGTTTTATTTGATTTGCATTTTTGGTAGGTTTTGACTGTTAATATTATTGTGGGCGGAGATAATTTTCAATTATTTCTTAAACCACAGTCTCTCTTTTACTATTTTTTAGTGTTAATTTTGTTATTTTTAGATAGTATTAGTAGTATAGATAATATGATCAGGTAGGTAGGTAGGTAGGTAGCTGTTAGATTTCAATGTAGTTTTATATAAATATTAAATTGTACTGAAGATGGCAGCTTAGCTGCCGAAATACGTATCTACGGATATAAAATTATTGTGGGCGGAGATAAATTTCAATTATTCCTTAAACCACAGTCTCCTTTACTATTTTTAATCTATTCTACACATAATTTAAAATCTTAATTTTATAAAATACCCGTAAGTAATTTTTATTGTTAACTTAATATTATATTTTACTATTATGTATTTTTTAACTTGGAGGTTTCATGCACTGACGATGCCTTTGTAGGTGACACTAGTTTGCAATAAAAGAACATTTGGAAATTATAGAAAAGAATATCTTTCTTAAATATTTAATGTAATAACCTTTTAAAAAGGGGCAAATAACATTTCCAAAGAGATTAATTTCATTTTCATTAATTTTTATAGGGGTAATGTATTCAGAAAATTGAATTTTAATAGAAGCTAAAACAATTACGTTATTCCATGTTTCACCGAATTCTGAATAAGAAGCTGGGTAACATGTTCCGTCGTGTAAAACGTTGCCAGCTAGTGTAAAAGATGAAAATGTAGTGGAATTTGGTAAAATATTTGTGATGAAATATTTTCCAAAAATGTTATAGGATTTATCAGTGTGAATTTGTAAGCAGTCGTTAGATGTTAAGGTAACCCTACTTGAATGGATTGTAGTAATCCTGGGGGTGGTTTATTAGTGTAATCTTTTCGTGCTTGCCAATCTGGGCATCCACGAACATAGGCTTTAATATCTTTTAACATACCGATCCAGAAATAACGATCTTTAATACGAAGTTTTAGCAAATCCTAAATGTCCGGCTAACGGTTCGTTATGATTGGCAAATAATATTTCTTCTCTTAATGTTTCGGGAATTACTAATAAATTTTCGGAACCCGTTGCATTAGGATTTTTCTTATATAAAATATTGTCAATTTAAACAAAATTTTTTATTTTTCTTCTCAAGATTAGAAAAAGGCATCGGTAACACAGAATACCTTAAACACCTTAAATCATGAAGTTTTATTGGCAATTTTACATTTTATTGGGCTCAATGGTGAAGTAATCTCATTTTTTAAAAGCTACCTAACTGATCGGGTACAAAAAACTCTTGTCAATAATAATGAATCAACATTATTAAGAAAACCTCAAAGTGTCCCGCAAGGCTCCATTCTAGGACCTCTGCTTTATGCACTATATACATGTAATTTTGAAAAATTACGAACTGTATGTACCACATGTACGCGGATGATATTCAACTTCTATATTCTTTTAATCGAAATAATTGTGCTTCTGCCACAAATATCATTAATAAAGATCTTAGTAATCTAATAAATGCATCTAGAAAACATAACCTTCATATTAATGCTAACAAAACTGTTGTTATTTTATTTAGTAAGTCATTACTTCATGAAGATATGCCTTTATGTATTGATAACACCCCACTAAATTTTGTTAATGAAGCTAGAAACTTAGGTTTAATAATAGATAATAAATTAAGATTTAAAAGCCATATTTCTAAATGTATACGTAGTGCTTACCACAATCTAAAACTAATATTTAGCAACAGACATAGTTTATCCCGCAGGTTAAAAACTATATTATGTGATTCTCTGGTACTCTCTCATTTTCACAGATTCACAATTAACAGCCACGGAATTTAACAAGTACTTCACAGTAAGCAATAAAGCTAAAAGAATTGTACATTCAGAGGACACTCTAAATATTCCAAATTCTATTAACATGTCTATGTTTCTTAAAAAAACAGATATTACTGAAGTAATTAAAATAATCAAATCTTTATCTAAAAAACAAGCGCGAGGTCCAGATGTTATCCCGTGTTTTATCGTTCGCGAAGCAGCCGAATTGATTGCTTTTCCTTTAGCAGACATTATTAATTGTTCCTTTTCAACTGGTTCTTACCCGGAAGCCCTAAAAATAGCGAAAATAACTCCAATTCACAAAAAAGGTGATAAATCAAAAATTGAGAATTACAGACCAATCTCAAATCTTTCAATTTTTGCCAAAATTATTGATAAACTAATGTACGAACGCGTTATACACTACTTAGAAAACTTCAATCTCTTGTCTGATTCGCATCATGGCTTCCGAAAAGGAAAGAACACGAACTCTGCTATTTTTGAAGTGGTTAATAACATTTTAAATGCTCTGGACTCCAAACAGAAAGTCGCTGGAATTTTTTTCGATCTTTCACGTGCCTTTGACGTCGTAGATCATAAAATCCTGCTCAAAAAACTAGTATTATATGGTTTAGTTGGCCCGGTTGCAAAATGGTTCTCGTCATATCTTAAAAATCGGAAGCAATTTGTAGAAGTAAATGTTACAGGCAGAAACTTTAGATCACAGAATCTGATTTTAGAATCAGCCGTCCCATAAAGCGGAATATTGTTTCCTCTCTTATTTTTGATTTACAGTAATGATTTAAACAGTTTCTGTAGGACAAAGGTGGGAGAGGATGTAAAAGTGTATCAATATGCCGACGATACCTCTATGATTACAACATCGAATAATTTATGTAAATTAGAACAGACAAGTGCGTGTTGTGTTGATACGATGAATACCTGGTGCAACAATAATCAACTCCTTTTAAATTTTCAAAAATCAGTTTCACTTCTCTTTTCAAAAAAATCTAAAAGTAGTCCTTCAGACAAAACTTCCATACTTTGCGGTAATTCTACAATTCCAGTTTTGCGGAGTACGAAATTTCTCGGAGTAATGTTAGACTGTACGCTTGATTTCGATCAGCACATATCATATGTAGCTGGAAAGCTAAATTTAGCACATTTTGCTTTATTACAGTTAAAAAAATGCGTGAGTCAGAAAGTTCTCCTAGTTTATTATAATGCGAGTGTTCGAAGTTACCTCGAATACGGTTCAATTTCTTGGGGATCATCCGTACATGTGAATAGGCTTTTCATTATTAAAAAAAAAATTATTAGGCTTATAGCTAATGCTCAGTGGAGAGACTCCTGTAAACCCTTATTTGAAAAACTTCAAGTAATGACGTTCTATTCTATGTACATGTACAATTTAGCAATGTTCGTTTATGATAATCCTACCAAGTTCCCTACTAATAAGGACTTCAGTACCGGTTTTTGTACTAGACAAGCTCTCAGCCTATGTACTCCAAGACACAGTTCGGCCACTCTGGAGAGAGGTCCTTATTTTATGGGCATAAAAATCTTTAATAAAATCCCACAATCAATACGAAATATAACGAACAGGCGAATTTTCAAATTAGAAATTAAAAATATTTTTAAAGTCCCCTATTATTCAGTAAATGAATACCTAAATGACGTTCCGATAAACTAGCTTCCTTTCAATTTATTACTACTTCATTTACTGCGTTTTTAATTTTAATAGATTTTAATAGGTATCAAGACTTCTCTGTTACCGGTGACAACATCTTGTATATTCTGTTTGTATATTCTGTTCTAATATGTTTGTATTTGTATTGTATAGTCCTAATTTTACTTCTTTTAATGATGGTTCGATTTGACGATGTTTCAGCAGATTGTTTATTATATGTATTATACACAAGTTATTGACTCTGCCATGTTCTCCAAAGAATTTTAAGGCAATAAAAATTATTATTATTATTATTATTATTATTATTATTATTTTAATCATTGTGACGTGGTTTATGGATCATGTATAGACTCGGTTTCTCGCAAAAGTATCCAATTGGTTCAAAATTCATGTTTACGGCTTATCCATGGAATCAGAAAATATCAGAGAATATCTTATAAACTGGCTGAAACGGGTTGGTTGAATATGTACGGCAGAAGAACTTTACACTCTGCTTGTCTGTTTCATAAGGTGATCAAAAGTAAAAGTCCGATTTATTGATTTAACAAAATTTCTTTTAGAACTGATGTACATCATATAAACATAAGAAACCGGGGGTTGTTGACTCCACCAATTCATAAAACAAGCCTATTTGAACGGTCATTCTCATACAATATAGCAAAAACCTATAACAATTTCCCCCCACATTTTAAATCTATGTTAAACTCCAGCTTCAGAAAACACATGTATTTGTATTTACGTAGGTAATATGTTCAGATATTGGATGTATATTTCAAGGATTGTATTATTTAAATAATTCGCTTGCCCAAAGTAAATTAAACTCAGTTGTGTCTTGTTATGGGGTTGGGTGTAAGAGCAGATTTGTACTTAACTATTGTACAAATTCTGAACTCCGCCCCTAGATTTCTCTCTTGAACTCTAATATTAATATTGATTCATGGTATTTATTTAATTAATTTTATTTCTTTCATTGTTATCTCTCACAATACTGTATAACCTAGAGAGGAATAAAGTCTTTATTATTATTATTATTATTATATTACGTCAACAATTTCTTCTCTGAATGCGAATTGGTCTACCTTACAAGTTTGACGCTCCTAGAGGAACTCCGTCCGTTGTCAGAGTCAAATATGACAGCTCCTGTCAATTTAAATCCTACTACTCCGAGAGAAATGTTACCTCCACTGCCAAAAGTGTCTCTGCCTGAATTCTCCGGTTCATATTTAAAATGGGAATCATTTCGCGATGTATTCGAAGGAATGGTACTTAATCGGGAGGATGTTAGCCAAGTACAGAAATTACGAAATGTGAATGCGAGTAATCTCGCTGAGAAGTTCAAGATTGCAATTGTGGCCTACTCATGGATTTCGCATGAGTTTATTTGAAAATAGTATTGGGGAGAAAATTTTATTTCGTTGTATGTGTACGTAGTACTTTGCGAAGTAATAATTAATTGTGATGGAGTTTGTGCACAGGGTGATCTGAAATCATCAACATAAAAAAAAAATTCAAATAAACGTAGGCCGGATCTGCATAACTGCAACTATAAACCAATAAGTACACGGAAATTTCTGAAACAGAAATAATATTTAATACATGTATTTATCTATTTATACATAAATTTAAAAATAAATAGTTTTAATTTTGTGGAGGTTGCCACGCTTCATAATATGGTCTTATTCTGCTTACATGAACCACACCTGTTTTTGAATTTTTGTTTGGACCTTTTTGAACAATATAATCTACGTCCGTATGTTTTTTAACAATATAATACGGTCCAAACCAACGTAAAAGTAATTTTTCACTTTTACCAACTTTGCGTATAGGGGTGAAAACTTTCACTTTATCGCCTTCTTGAAATTCGATATGACGATGAGAGTCATCGTATCGTATTTTAGCCCTATTTTGAGATTGTTTAATATTTTCGGTAGCAGCGTTCCGAATGGCTAAAATGCGATCACGTAAATTCTTAATATCTGTCGCTTCAACGTCTTGTGTTAATGCAGCTTCAGATGGAAGCCTAGGCTCACGGCCATAGATAAGACTGAAAGGCGACATTCGCGTGGTCTCTTGTATTGCAGTATTGTAAGCAAAAGTTACATGTGGCAGATAAAAATCCCAATCAGTTTGTTGAGAATTAGTATACAAACTGAGCATATCAGCTAGGGTTTTATTAAATCTCTCTGTTAATCCGTTACATTGTGGTCGATAACTTGTTGTAAATTGACTATTTACGCCCATAATTTTCAAAAGTTCAGCTATAAATTGTGACTGAAAAACTTTACCGCGGTCACTTAAAATTTCCTTCGGGCAACCATGCCTACTTATTATGTTTTCAAATAAAAATTTAGCAACTGAATTAGCTTTACCGTCTCGTAAAGCTCGTGTTTCGACCCATCGCATGGCGTAATCGGTCGCTACTATTATCATTGTATTACCTTTAGAACTTCGGTGAAAGGGGCCCAATAAATCAATCCCGATTTTTTGGAAAGGTAAGCCTACTTGAATGGGTTGTAATAATCCGGGGGTTGGTTTATTAGTATAATCTTTACGCGGTTGGCAATCGGGACATCCGCGAACATAGGTTTTAATGTCTTTTAACATTCCAATCCAAAAATAACGATTTTTTATACGATGGTAAGTTTTAGGAAATCCTAAATGACCTGCTAAGGGTTCGTTATGATTGGCAAATAATATTTCTTCTTTTAAGGTGTCGGGAATTACTAATAAATTTTCAGAACCTGTTGCATCAGGATTTTTCTTATATAAAATGTTATCTATTAAAACAAAATTTTTAATTTTTCTTCTCATAATGGCGGTTAAATCATCTTCTGGGCTCAATAAAGCATTTTTAATTTCACTAATAAAGGCGTCAGACTCTTGGGAAGTAATGAAATTGTCAGGGATGGAAACAAAAATAGGTAAATCTTGGTCTACTTGCTCATCTTCTAATGAGGCTTCATTTACAGGACAACGGCTTAGACAATCACTGTCTTGATTTAACTTTCCTTTTTTATGAATTATTTTGTAATCGTATTCGGATAATATAAGTATCCATCGTGCGGTTCTACCTTTGGAATTTTTCAGAGTTTTTAAGAAACATAACGCGTGATGATCGGTTATAATTTCTACTGGTTTACCGTAAATTAAATGTCTGAGTGTTTTCAGACTCCAAATGATAGCTAAACCTTCTAAGTGTAAAACCGAATAATTTTTCTCTGCTTTTGTTAAAGTTCGAGAAATATAGGCAATAGGGTGTGATTCTCCGTTAAAATTTTGTAATAGAACGGCTCCAATTCCTTTAGAAGAAGCATCTACTCTTAGTTCAGTTTTTAATTTTGGATCATAATGAGCTAAAACGGGAGCTTCAATAAGTTTTTGTTTTAATAAATCAAAAGATTGTTGTTTCTCTTTATCCCACTTGAATTTTTCATCTTTCTTTAATAAATTATAAAGTGGAAAAGCAATTTTTGCAAAATTTGGTACGAATTTTCTGTAAAAGTTACAGAGGCCTAGAAAAAGTTGGAGTTGTTTTACGGTTTTAGGCTCTTTGAAATTTTTTACTGCTTTTATTTTTGATTCATTAGGACGTATGCCGTTCTCATCTATCTCATAACCAAGCATTTTTATATTTGTTTGTAAAAATTTACATTTATCCGGATTTAAGGTTAAGCCGGCTTTGCGGAGTCGTTGAAACACTTTTTGTAATCTTTTCAAGTGTTCTTCAAGAGTGTCCGAAAAAATAATAATGTCATCTAAATAAATTAGAACTTCTTTCCATTTCATTCCTTCAAAAACTTTGTCAGCTAAATTTTGAAAAGTTGCAGGTGCGTTACAAAGACCAAAAGGGAGGACATTAAATTCATATAAACCGTCTGTTGTTATGAAAGCAGTTTTTTCTTTACTTGCTTCTGTTAGTCCTACTTGAAAATATCCGCTGAATAAATCCAATGACGAAAAATATTTAGCTCCTTGTTTAATTTAAACAATCTTCAATTAAAGGTAACGGATAAAGATTCTTTTGACGAGTTACGTTATTTAATTTACGATAATCAACACAAAATCGGTACGTATTGTTGGGTTTTCGTACTAAAACAACAGGAGATGACCAAAGAGACTGACTAGGCCTGATAATTTTATTATTTAACATTTCTTTCACTTGCTCGCTAATAATTTCTCTTTCCTTATGAGTAGAGCGCGGATTCTAGGGAAAATGCCTAATAGTTTCTACTTTAGGCACACTTACGTGTCTTATATATACATTCGTTTTACTGAAAGGCGATTTATTTGAGCCCTATTTTTAACTGCTTAAATGCCTAAATACCCTCCAATGAGCCTAAAAGTGTTATTTAATGTGCCTAAAGTAGGCACATTAGATGCCTTGAATAGGCACATTAAAGAAGTCACAAATCTGGTGGTATTTTATATCTTATGCATCTGAAGATTTTGTAAGGACAAATGTTGGGAACACTGTGGCATCAAACATATTACATAACCTTAAACTTGAAGTGTGCGAGCTGCGAGAGCGAGTGGTTTTTCTTTAGAAAAATTTTGTTTATTCTTTAAAATCATGCCAAAACATAAAACAGCCTTGAAAGATCGTGTTAAACAGTGGTTAAGTGAACTGGATGGCCGTGATGACAAGCAATTGTTTCAACAACAAATTAATAAAGAAGACAGTATATTTTGCAAAGCATGCGGAAAAGTGGTACGTAACATTAATCAAACTTTTAAATTAAGTATATTACATATCAAGTTGATAACAATTAACCACCATATTATAATATAATATGATTAATGGCCGGTATTATAAAGATAATGAAAATCGGCAGTTAGCTAGTACGCAATTAAATTTAGTTGACAACTAAATTATGGATATCGTATTATAAAGCAAATCTCTCGGTTAAATAACTATTCAAAGATTTCAAGCGTAGGAAACTGTGGCAACATCGTAATGAGTGATTTTAACCTAACGTTTTTTAAAAAGTTTGTGTTTACTGTTTTGTTGCGTGTTCTGTGAGTGTGAGTTTGTGCGTATTTCTGCTTTCATACCTACGTGTCATGATACTACGAAGCTTAAGATCATATCTTTAAGTTCGCAGTATCATTTGCATATCATATCATTTGCACATTTAAAGAAAAATATCCTTTACGATTTCTGTATACCTCGCCGTTATTTCCCCCTGGAGATAAAATTCTCACATGTGTGCAATCAACAGCTCCACATATATTCGGAAATCCTGCTATCCTAAAAAAATTTTGGCATACCCTATTTTGTATTTCTGCCTCTTGTGGCATATTCACATATCGATCCCTCAGCAGTGCTAGATGGTAACTAACCTTATGGACAATTCGACCAGCAGTAGCTTTCGTTATATTAAAATGATCTCCAACTACAGATAAGAATGATCCCGTAGCAAAGAATCTCAGCGTTATTAATACTTGGTTCATTGCTGATATTGAACAATTTCTTTTAGTTGCTGGAGTGATATCCTCTTCAATCAATTGTAAAATATTCATAACTGAATCTTTTGATAAACTAAATCTATGTTTAAATTCCACATCATTATATATATCAAAAGGATTTGTCCGGTCACGAGGAACTCGAGGCATTCTTTGTTGAGGATATTCATCCTCATCTGATGAAATATCAAAATCTGTAGATGAAAATCTCCAAGACACTGAAGACACGGAAGACACAGATGAAATTGAAGACATTATCTAGCATAAACGGACTTTTTTGTGCTTAATTTCTGAGCACTTTAAAAATGCATATATTGAGACACTGACAGCTGTTCTCACCTTCTATATTTTAAAAATAATCGACAATTAAAATTTAGTTGGTAGAAAATCTCCGATTAATTTAATTGACAGATTTAAGTAAGCTACTTTTTTAACTTCTGTTTATAATACGGAAATTGTACATAAAGTGGGGAACTATATCGAAAATCTATAGATTTTATTTTTAATTAACGTTTATAATACCGGCCGTAACAATTATTTATGTTGTGCGGTTTTAGTTTACGTGTACAAAAAAGTGCCACATCGAACAGCATCAAAAGTGTCAAAGCCATAAGAATAAAATGAAAAAGCCAGAGAGGCAAACACTACTAGAAGGGTGCCCTCAAATGACTGATAAAACTAATTTTAACATAGAGTTATGTCATGCTTTGGTTGCAGCAAATATTCCACTGCACAAGCTGAAAAATACAAGTTTTTCAGCATTCTTAGAAAAATATTGTAAAAGATCCATTTCTGACGAATCTACTTTAAGGAAGAATTATATACAACAATGCTATAGTAAAGTAACCAATACAGCTTATGAACACTTTTTACTGTTTGTTAAAATAATTTTTAGGTTATAGAAAGCATTCGTCGATATATTGGAGATGAAGATGTTTGGATGTCAGTGGACGAAACTACTGACAGACATGGTCGTAATATTGCAAACCTCATAGTTGGTAAACTATCCTCAGAAGAAGCAAGTATTCCGTTATTGCTTGCTTCAAAAATACTTGATAAAACAAATAATATTACAGTTTCTAGATTTGTGAATGAATCTCTAGGTAAACAGGTAAACTTTTTGTGACTTTTGTATTTTATTTTTCTTGTAGCAATATTATGGCCTACTGGAATTAAACATGAAAAAGTGAAACTTTTAGTAACAGATGGTGCAGCATATATGATTAAAACTGGAACCAATTTAAAAATATTTCACCCCAACTTACTGCACATTACTTGCTTGGCACGTGGTTTTAATCTTGTGTGTGAAATTATCAGAACACAAAATGAAGATGTTAATGGTTTAATTAGTAGTGTTAAAAAAATATTCTTGAAAGCACCTTTAAGAGTTGAAGTTTACAAACAATTTTTGCCTGATTCTCCATTACCACCTGCACCCGTCTTAACTAGGTGGGGCACGTGGATTGAGGCAGCTATTTTTTATGCGGAGAATTTTCCAAAAATAAAAGAAGTATAAACTAAATGCTTCATTTTATGCAATTATAAATTAAATTAAATTTTAGGTTGTAATGTCCTCTGAAGCATCAGATTCGCAAGCTATTAAAACGGCACAAGAATATTTTAACAATAAGGACTTACCAAATAAACTAAAATACATACAGTGTCATTTTCAAATTTTGGTTACCAGTATAAAGAAACTGGAAACTGTAGGGATGACACTTACTGAATCAATTCAAATTGTAGAAACTGTACTGACGTGTTTAAATAAAACATCTGGCAATTTATCAAAATCAGCAAAGAACAAGTTAATACAGTTGCTTGATAAAAACCCTGATTATAAAAAATTATATAATTTTAAAAAAATGATGTCAGGTGATGAATTGGAAATGGATGAAAATGTTTGTTGGCATAAATATAAATTTGCACCTATCACGTCATGTGACGTCGAGAGATCGTTCTCCGTATTGGGAAACGTCCTTACAGATAAAAGAAGTGGATTTTCGTCAGAAAATTTGGGGCAATATATGGTCTGTCAAGCAAATGCCAAAGTATTAACAAATTAATATTTCTTGTATACATTAAAAAATAAAATTAAGTGGTTGTGAATTTAATGTGTAAAAATTTTCACTGCTACTGTTAGCAATCTGTAATATTTTATTTTAACATTGTCCTTATGCCCAACTCTGAATAAATTGTAAATGTTATTCCAAGTAGTATTGAGAACAGGTAGCATCAAATTTTGGAACAATCTAGACTTTAGATTAAGATAAAGTTATAATAAAATTTTCACATATGTATTTAGATGAAAAATAAAAAGATAACAGATAAATATGAAAAACAAGTGTAAAGGATGACGTGTAACATAAAATTGTTTCGGTAAAACAATTTTTAAACTTTATACAGCATCAGGTATTCTTTAAATGTAATTATTTTTG
Organism: Dorcus parallelipipedus; assembly: GCA_958336345.1. Lineage (NCBI taxonomy): Eukaryota > Metazoa > Arthropoda > Insecta > Coleoptera > Lucanidae > Dorcus > Dorcus parallelipipedus. Next base: position 11,002,600 of record OY284483.1, on the reverse strand, counting down.
TTTTTCATCTAGACTTTATAGAATTATTTAAATTTGCTTTCTAGTTTGTAAAATATTTGTTTAACATATTAAATGACCATTAAAAATGTTCAGCCTAAAGTGCCTATTTTGAAGAAATAAAGGCCTGAAGAGCCTATTTTCGGAAAATAAAGGCCTAAAGAGTGAAATTATACGCCCTAAAACTGTGGCCTATTTTGGCATTTTTAATAGCCTAAAATCCGCGCTCTGCTTATGAGACACTCGGTATGGTCTACTAGAAACCGGACTCGCTTCCCCCCCATGTTTGAGTATCGTGGTTAGGCCAATTTGTGACATATCTGAGGCAAAAATATCTGTAAATTTAGCTAATAAAGTATCGAGTTGACGTTCAAATAAAGGTTTTATATTTTTGCTTGTGGTTATTTGGTGGAAAAGATCAGAATTATTTTTTGTAGAATTTGATAATTTTTCAAGGTATCCGATGGTCGTATTAGCAAATTGTTGGAGATCAATTATCGTACCAAAATTAATATCTAGTTAGTTAATGTATTGACATAATATAAAAGTCGTTATAATTATTCTGTGTAATTCAAGATAGAAAATAAAGTTCTTCCAGAATATATCTACTTATAGTTCCCGCTCCCGCTATACTCTGCCCAACACAAATAATTTTTGCGGCAATTTTCCCAAATTTGTTAATTCTATCATGAAACAATTTTTTGTTTGAAATGGGCGTTTTGTAATTGTTAAATTCTTTGAAAGCAGGAAATCGTCTCGAGGAACAAAATTATTCTTGACAGGTTTTGAAGGATTGAGTGTCGTTAGCAATAACTTCAATAAATTTAGATTTATTTGGGTGTATGAGCACATCTGTTTTATGGTTAATTTTAGTGCTGTTTGTTTTAATGTCATCAATTTTAGTATTCCTATAATTCTTAGAGTGTAATAAGAAATTATCTAATTTAGTAATATCTTTGCATAATGGGACTCGTATATTACCGCAAAGTTCTAAATAATTTTGAGGAAAATTAATAATTGCCTTTGATTTCCGAAGAAAAGAGGTTCCTAGTATTAAGGGCCTTGGTAGATCGTGTACTACAAGGACTTCTATAGGAAAAAGTGCTTTAGAAATTCGTAATTTAATGAAAGCTTTACCGATTACTTTTATTGGTTCGTTTCCAGCTGTAAGTATATTTAAGGGTCTTTGTAAAGGAATATATTTGGAAACGTATTGGGAATTAATTACATTATATAGAGCGCCAGTGTCAATTATAACTTTTAAGAATTGGTTTTCTAAGGTTGCTGGGATTGTGACTATTCCAGACGAAGAGAGAGTATAAATTCTTTTCTTTATTTTTCGAAGCGAATCTAGGTTTTACTGTAATACGTTTATTTGATTTTATTGACGCCGTATTTTGATTTTGCTTTTTATTAGCTCGAAAGTGTTGCGGGGAAAAAGTCTGCTCCCCAACAAACCGCTTAGATTGCTCCCGGCCATGACCGAATTTTCGCGAATTATTATTTATTGCATTCGATTTTTTATAATAACATGTATAAGAAAGATGACCGGGCTTATTACAAATGAAACAGGTGACCTTGATTTTGCGGGCGCGGTTATTTCGATCAGACCGAGCCGCGAATGCAACTTGTTTAACTGCTGCAAACGATGCATTTTTTGCGTGCGTACCTTGAAGAAATAACTCGGGGTTTCTTAACTGTGATTCTATAGTTCTTTTTCGTGTGTCACTTAATTTTTCTACAAGAGCTTTGAAATCTTTTAATGACATATCCGGGGTGGAAAGGAACGAAAATTGAGTAATGTAGATAGGATGTAGTCCATTTTCAAAATAATCTAAAATTTGTTCAAAACGCATACTTGGATTTAAATCATTACACATTTCTAAAATATCGTACATATACTTTAGTATATCTTCGTCTTCTTTTTGACTTCGTTTCCTTAATTGATTTTTAAGTTCTCGAATACAATATGCAATTCCGAATTCTTTTTTAAATTCACGGACAACATCATTCCAAGTATTATTACTATTTTCTACTGTTGAAAGATAATTTTTATACCAGATATTTGCAGCACCATGAAGAAATGAACCGAAAAAATTTATTTTATGTACATTTGACCAGTTAATAATATTAGCACATTTTTCATAATTTTTTATAAATTTAATTACATTTGTCGTTGCTGGTTAAATAAGTCAGGACTAATGAATTTAGGAAATCGTGGAGTATTATTTGTCTGTCGCGCCAGAGCGATTGTGATAGAAGCGCTAGCGTTTTGATTTTCAATCATAATTACGGGCGATCGTGACACGTAAACGAACTTTGTTTTATTTTAAATTTCCGATCTGTTAATATAAAAAGTGACTTGTACTTGTAGATTTTAATACATTATTGTTACTAAATTGATATTAAATATCACGACAATTATTTAACAACGCAAAAAAAATTATTTAATTATCATAATTTATTGGAAAAGTAGATACGCGTCGTATTAACACAAATGCAGTAAAATTTAACATTGCCTCTTATTACCTCGTTAAATTCTTCTAAAATAAAATTATTACATTTACCCAAAAAAAAAATTATTAAAGAAAATTTTTACCCAAAAAATTTATTTTCTGGGAATTACATTAGTGACTACATTTTGGATTTTAGGCGCCTCCACCAAAAATGTTACGGTAATCTTTGAAGTAACATGGAATTAGGGACGTAGCTTAATATAACAAAACATTTATTATTAACTAATTAATTAACAATGATTACAATTTACTTACATCGTGTATTGCACTAAAAGACAACTAGTCTACATGACACTCTGAAGAGATTGGTTCTAACACTCTTCCTAGCGTTTGCTCTAGCGGCTTTTTATAGGGGTTTTGTGACGTCAATTGTTGCCTTGAAAGTTGTACATACATGTGTAATTCCTGTAGATGAATCATAGTTTTTGCACACGACCCGCTGTGCAGGTGGTCCGTTTCCTGCAGTTGCATCTCGGATGAGTCATAATTTTCAATACATAATTTCAACGAAGGCAACTTCTGTTTATGTTATCTCTTCATGTTTACGTTATGGCCGACTGCATTTTCGCTATACATCTTTGTTAGTGCTCTTATCCTAGTTACACTCCTGTTAAAGAGCGCTTTGAAGAGTGAAGCAGCTTTACTGGTAAGAAACATTGCAAGTACATCAGTGAACTTCGAGGGTGCTTGGAAAGCTGTGTGCGCCCGTTACACAAACGAACGCCTCCTGGTTAATGCTCATTTATCAGCCCTTTTCGATCTGCCAACGTTTTCCCAAGTATCTGCCCAGGAAATGCGAATTCTTCTTGATCGAGTACGCGAAGAACTCCGTGCTCTTCATCAATTAGCACGACCCGTTGAACATTGGGATGACATCATAGTATTCATGATCATTCGCCGCCCTGACCCGGAATTGCGTCTAACTGCCTTTGACGCTCAAAGCAAGTTAGCTGATCCGAATTATGTACCACTGCAACCAACTTTTAAACAAGTAGAGAATTTCCTTGAATCCAGAATCCGTGCTTTTGAAATGTCCACTCCGGGTGCTACGACTGTCGCCGTCTCCAGCCCAAACTCACGCAAGCCTCCAAGCCACCGTTCTCATCAAGCTTTGGTTCAACGCAAAACAACGTGTTCTTTTTGCGGAAATGAACATTCCAATTTTTCCTGTGAAGCTTTTGGTCAAAATTTCAGAAAGGATTATCTCATTTAAAAGATATCAAATTTTCCCGATGGACTGGATTGAGCAAAAATATGTGAGCCGAGTTGCATGGCTTCGCTGATGCGTCCACCAGGGCCTATGCTGCAGTTATCTATCTTCATCTCATCGATACAGAAGAGCCAATCCACACGACACTCCTAATTGCAAAAACTAAAGTGTCTCCGGTAAAAACAGTTTCTGTGCCGCGTCTGGAACTTTGCGCCGCGCAACTCCTCGTTCGACTCTTGCTTCACTTACGTCGTATAAAATTGTTTTCCTCATTTCCATGTTTTGCTAGGACTGATAGTATGGTTGTTTTAGCTTGGATTCGCGGTCATCCAAGCCGATGGAAAACTTTCGTCGCAAATAGAGTATCATACATCCAGACATCGTTGCCTGGATTGTAAAATGTAAATTTTGATTTAGTTTCTCGTTATTCATCACTATCTCGCACACTCCGAGTAACTGTATATTGTGTTCGATTCGTAAATCTCTGCCGTAAAAAACTCAATTTTTCTAACTTTATCACGCCGAGTGAAATCGCAGATGCTAGAACGCGTCTCATAAGATTTGTTCAAAATTTGTCATTTGTTAAAGAAATTACAGCATTAATTAATTCACAGCCAGTCTCTTGTTCGTCGTCTACTCATAATTTGAATCCTTTTCTTGACGAACATCAAGTACTACGTGTAGGTGGACGTCTTGAAAATGCTAAGTTGCCCCGATCCGAAAAGCACCCCCCGATTTTGCCTAAATCCTCGCCTTTAAGCCTGCTGTTTGTTCGATATGCTCATCAATCAGTTTTACATGGTGGACTGGCACTCACCATCAGCTTCTTGCAGAAGCATGTGTGGATTATTCGAGGACGAGCATTGGTCAAACAGGTACTCCGAAATTGTGTGCTTTGTAGACGACAACGACCTACTCTCGGACATCAGCTAATGGGTCAGTTACCAGAAGTGTGACCAAGTCGCCCATTTCTTTGTTCTGGTGTAGACTACGCAGGACCCATAAGATGTCGTACCTCTGCTGGTCGTGGACAACGAGCACATAAGGCCCATATTGCACTCTTTGTGTGTCTTAGCACAAAGGCGATTCATATCGAGGCCGTTAGCGACCTCACCACTAATGCTTTCTTGGCTGCTTTTCGCAGGTTTGTCGCTCGCCGAGGAATATGCGCTGAATTATGGTCAGACAATGGAACTACGTTTGTTGGAGTGGACGCAGAATTGAAAACACTCTTCCGTGAAAGTTCTGCTTACTACAGAGACGTCGCTTCTGAACTCGGTAACTCCGGAACTCATTGGCGCTTTATCCCACCATCATCTGCGCATTTTGGAGGTCTCTGGGAGGCTGGAGTAAAATCAACCAAAGGTCTGCTGCGAAAAGTAATCGGTGATCAAACTCTTACGTATGAAGAACTCTCAACCGTTCTGGCACAAGTCGAAGCCTGTTTGAACTCACGACCATTAGTACCACTCTCTTCAGATTCATCAGATCTCTCCGTATTGACCCCTGCTCATTTTTTGGTCGGGTTTTCTCTCCTGACGGTTCTTGAACCAGAAATTAATGACAAAACGACACATTTCACATCCAGATGGCAATTGGTACAACAACTGCAACAACATTTCTGGCGCAAGTGGTCTTTACAATACTTGCATCACCTGCAACAAAGATCCCGATGGCGCAACGTAAATAATAACTTCAATCTTGGTCAGCTGGTCCTGATTCACAATTCGCAGTTACTACCAGGAAAATGGTCCCTTGGTCGTGTGACCGCACAACATCAGGGAGTGGATGGATTAGTTCGTGTAGTCACAGTGCGAACTGCCAAAGGAGAATTTCGACGCCCAATTACCCGACTTAGTCCACTACCAGTAGAACCATCCCATGAGAATGACTCGTCTATTAAGTAAATTTGACCGAAGCAGCTCCATCACAACTCACTTATCTTATGGTGGGCAGCTTTTGCTGATGCGTTATCGTGTTCGTGTAATTTGTCACGTCGTTTACTTTTCTGTTATATTTCTAATTATGCGAGCTTCATTCTCCACATGTGATTTATAAATTCGAGTTATTTTCTCGCTTCGCTCGAAGGTGGGCAGTAATGTTTGAACCTTTTAAGTTTTCACGTGTTTAATCACAAGTGGAGATCTCAGCGTCCATAAAATAATAAAAAAAAAGAAGAACCAATAAAAAAGTTCGATCCGAAACACCGCTCCGTTCTCTTCCTGTATTCTCTTCTTGTAAAAACCGCAACAGTCAGTTTTAAAAGTAAAACCGAAAAGGTTCCGATAATCCTCTCTTGAGTTGCGGTACGCGGATAAAACCACTTGTAAGATTTAGGTAATCCACATGTAGGGGTAGTTAATAAAATCGCAGAAAGGACTGAAACACTTTTAATTGGTTAATACCAGTTGTTTCACGGAAATATAAATAGTACCAATCACTTGTATATCATTTAGTATTTCCGAATTTGCAGCCAGAAGCATTCACTACATATTAAAGTAATACGAGCAAGATGGCACTAACAACGATGTTAAGCGAAAAGGGAAAATTATTACTTGTAATTGATAATTTTAAATTTCGTAAGTATCGCGACAATAAATCAAGTGGTGAAGTGTGTTGGTGTTGTACATTAAAAACATGTTGTGCAAAAATTTTCACTCTTGGACCAGACAATGTGTTTTCCAGAAAAGTGGGACAACATAATCATGATTCACTTTCGGATCAGATTTTGAATCGTCAACAAATCAGCAATCAAGTAAAAAGAAAAGCTGAATCAGAAAGATAGAAAGATGGCGCACGCTGAATAGCCGCATGTTCCGTGTTTCTCCGCTTAAATCTAATTATTTTCAGTATTAGAAAGTTTTCACAAAAGAATTTTTGGTAAAGTGAACTCATAGTGTTCTGTCATACTGCAGCATTAATTTAGAGATTTTTGTGTCACCATTTCGAGTAAAACAGAGTTAAAATGGATTTAACACGTGCTGAAATGAACGAGATGCGCGATTAGTTTGTGAATCTTTAACTACGTTGTTAAAAGATTATAAAAGTTATAGTGAAGAATTTTAGTGACACTATTTATAAACAATTAAATGATAAGTTTGATGCTGTATTTGGAAGGTATGAAAACGATTTGGCCAAACTAAAAAATGAAAATAAAGAACAATCTGAAAAAATCGATGCGCTAGAACAATATTCTCGCGTTAACTCTATCAGGATAATAGGCTTGGAGGAATGTGAAGCTGAAAATTTAAATCAAGTGGTAAACAATCTATTTGTTAATATGGGTGTCCGATCGGAAGCAGGCGAAATCGACCGTATACATCGTTTGGGTAAAAACATAAATGAGTCTGGCGGCGTCAAAAAACCAAGACCGATAATAATCAAGTTTATTTACTCTCAAACGAAACTAAAAATTCTTCAGTCCCGTGATCGCTTGAAAGGCAAGAATATATTTATTTTCGAAGATTTAACCAAAGAACGGATGAAAATATTATATACTGCAAAGGAAAAGCTTGGAAAAAGGAATGTTTGGTCGTTCGGAGGACGCATTCGAGTCAAACTGGAGGATGGGCGTCGCGTTACGGTAACCACCGCGGACGTTACTTATTATGTACTAAATAGATATCTGTAGCAAATTTCTCACTTAAGTACAATTTTTCCTGCTGAGCATTTATTTACTTTTGTATGTTTTTAGTTGCACATATTAACGCAAGATCCTTAACTAGAAATTTCGAGGTCTTGAGACAACACATCCTGTCTGTTCAGTATGATATAATCGGTATAACGGAAACTTGGTTGGTGCCTGAAATAGACAACGAAATACTTTCCATTCCGGGGTACTATTTTGTTAGAGCTGATAGAAAGGATGGAAGACGAGGAGGTGGTGTAGGAATTTTTATAAAATGTAATCATACTTTCCATCTAATTGAAACGGTTTTTGATGAAAATTATGAAAAACTGTGGATTGAAGTTAAGGTAACTTGTGGTTATATAGCATTTGGAGTTATTTATAGGTCTCCGAATACAAATATTCCAAATTTTTTAAATTCGGTAGAGGATTTTTTGCCAGAGCTGATCATATCTTCAGGGAAGTTATTTGTGTGGGTGATTTTAATATTAATTTACTCGATTGTGGGAGTGTAGCTGCCCAAAGGGTGCAGAATCTGCTTGACTCACTTGGATTAAAGCAAATTATTGATGAACCAACTAGAATTACTGTAATTACTTACTCTAAGTCATCACTATTAGATTTTATTATTATCGGCAATTCACTAGGTGTTATCAACTCTGGAGTGCACGATCTTTTAGAATTCTCTGATCATTTATTAACGTACGCATCGATTAATCTGAATACTATTAAGAGGGTACCTGTAACACGTACCTTTAGAGATTTTTATAATTTTCAGTACAATGATTTCGTTGCTGATTTGCAATCTCTTCCTTGGCCACTCTTATACACATTTGGCAATATAAATGATATGTTGTATTTTTTTAACACTAATGTAACTTCTCTTTTTGATAAACATGCTCCTTGGAAAACAAGTTGATTTAATAAAGCTCGATTGCCATGGTTAACTGACAATATTCGATTACTAATATCTTTGCGTGATGAAGCATTTAAAAGAGCAAAAAACCTTAAAACTCGTGCATCATTTGATTATTATAAGCTTTTAAGAAATTTTACTACATCTGCTATTCGCAGAGAAAAGAAGGCCTATATTGTTCATAGTTTACAGCATAAATCCTCTGAGGAGGTCTGGAAGGACTTGCGTAATTTAAATGTATACAATAAAAAACCAATAACTGAAATTCCTACTCACCTGTGTGATGTAAATAAAATTAATGCACATTTTTTTAAATTGTAATAATAATCGTAACCCTAACTATAATCTAATTTCTTTCTATAAAACTACTACGTTTCTGAATTTTCCTGAATTATTTTCCTTTGAACCCGTCACTGAGGAAGTAGTAAACAAATATCTTAACAATATAAAAACTAAAGCGTGTGGTTCCGATAATATCAGTGCTCATATGCTACGATTATGCTGTCCATATTTACTTCCTTACATTACTTATATAGTGAATTTTTGTCTAATTAACAATGTCTTCCCTGATTGCTGGAAGGAAGCATATGTGCTGCCTTTAGCAAAGATATCTCAGCCTAACGATTACAACGATCTCAGACCCATTAGCATTTTATCTACCTTCTCAAAATTAGTAGAAAAATGTGTAGCAGAACAATTACGTTTACATTTAACCAGATATCAGTTGTTACCATCCTTCCAATCGGGTTTTCGTCCTGGGTTTAGTTGTGCAACCACACTCTCTTCGGTCGTTGATGACATCTGCAGGGCTACAGATGATAATAGCGGTTCTGTAATGGTCCTTCTCGACTTCTACAAGGCTTTTGACAGCATAAACCATAGTTTGCTACTTGCGATACTTCATTATATTGGCTTTAGTATCGAAATGATTTCATTTTTTAATTGTTATCTACAAAATAGGATACAAAAAGTTATTTATAAAAATAATATGTCAACAGCTGGGGAAATCAAGGTAGGCATTCCTCAAGGAAGCATTCTAGGACCACTATTGTTTTCTATTTATACCAGTTTCATGTTTAATGAGGTTGATTTTTGTAAGTGTTATTTATATGCTGATGATACTCAGCTTTTGCACCACTTCGACCCAGCAAACGGAGTTCAAGCCTTATTGCAAATTAATTCAGACTTAACAAAAATATTTAACTTTTCTACAAACCATTGCTTATCTCTTAATCAAAAAAAATTTCGCGTTCTTGTATTCGGAAGGAAAAAAGCACGTAATTCAGTGTTACCTGATATTAGGGAGTTTTTGCAATTACGTTTTCGTATTAAACGTATACGTAAATGACCAGTTGCTTAGTTACATTCAGCTTTAACGTTTACGTTTACGTTTTTTATCTGACGGACTACGTGAAACCCAAGTTCATCACGTATGCAATGACGGGCCGGTCAATTTATGAAATTTGACATTTCAAAGCATTGGAATATGTTATCGAAAGTCACACAACTCAGATTTGGTACATAAATTAAATGACAATGACTGCAACCAAGTCTGATAAGACAAAATACTATGATTTACTTTCTTGATTCATATTCACGTTTACGTTGACGTAATATGATGCAAAAACTTTCAAAGTGTAAATTACGTAAATTCCTACCCCGGGATTATAAAGTTAACGTTAAAGGATGACGGGCACGTGAAACGTGATTGCAAAAACTCCCTATTTTAATGTATGTATTAATAATACGCCTCTAACAATAACTGAGTTTGCTAAAAATCTAGGTCTTCATATAGATACAAATTTGAGATTTAAAACACATGTCAGCAAGCTAGTGCAAAACTCCTTTGGAAAACTTAAAATGCTCTATAATAGTAAAGAATTTTTAAATACCTACACTCGTAAAATGCTTTGTAATTCCTTGGTACTTTCTAAGTTTAATTATTGTGATACAGTCTATGGTCCATGCCTAGACTCTATTGATATTTGAAAAAATACAAATCATGTTGAATGTATGTGGAAAAACGCAAAACAAAAAAAAACAAAGTGATGCATGGTACAACTTCTGAATTATTACCGTCGCACTTAGACGAATTTCAATGGAGACAAATGTACGAAAAAGAAACAAACGAAGCATATGATAATATATTACATCAAAGAAACATTTATTATCCTGTTATTAAATAATTAATATCTTTTTTGGTTCTTTTTAAAATTACTACTTAATTAAAGAACTAACTTTATTTTACTATATTCTTTAACGACTCCTGCGTATTTGTAGTATTTAAGGGTGATATGCATAGTCAGGACTCAAACGCATGCTTAACTCATACTCAACAAAGTCGTACTTAACGATAAGTACAAGCTCAGGTCTCCTATGTTGCACAAATGAAACTCGATAAATGCTCAGTAAAGTATGCGAATCATATGAACTACGGTGCACCCGTTACAAATCACTACTAATCGGCGTTCTTCGGATGTTTCAATTTAATACATTTGAAGTTTTATTATTGTCTTGAATTCATAAACAGCACTTTTCCTGCTGCTCGGATACTGCGTTCTTCGGATGTTTCAATTTATTACATTTGAAGTTTTATTAGTGGCTTGAATTCATAAACAGCACTTTGCCTGCTGCTCGGCGACTCTTCAGACAATATAATGGAACAGGTATGTATTAAATACTTATATCTTTGAAAGAAATGATAAATCACTATTTATTAAATATAAATTTCAGATAGATAAATAGATAAATTTCGTTGTGTCATTTTCATAAACAGAAAATGAACAACTTCTCCTGATACACCTCATCAAGGAAAAGCCAATTATAATAATAAAAGAACCGATGGTGCTAGTATAAATGGAAAGAAATAGCAGAAGTATACAATGCTCAACCTGATATTCAATTACAAAGACGACCAGAACAATTAAGAAAACTCTGGAATAATTTAAAGAAAAGGTATGGTATTCAATGTTTTATTGTAAATATAATTCTTATTATAAATGTAATATTTTGAATCAGTGTTGCAGCTTGTGCAAGAAGCGACCCCGCACATTGACCTTGCATTAGAATGTCCATGGGACAGTACTGCTACATTTGAAACATCTGAATACTAGGTGGAAATCGAAACAACAAAACGAACTATTTTTTGAAGCAGAACCAGAAACACACACAGAAATAGCATCACATGAGCATTCTAACGAGGAATTTGCTGAGAAGAAGGAAACATTTTCAACTCGTAAGTTTTGTTATCGAAACTGACCACAATTAAATAACTTGTAATGTTTACGTTTATGTACAGTACACTTACAATATAGAAATGTAATGAAGTTTGTTTTGCAGCTACAGTTACTACAAAGATGAGGAAAATTCAGAAAACTCCTGCTTCTGCAACTCTCCGTAGCAGTAGAGCACAAAGAGCAATTGAGCATCAAGAAGAAGCACATTCACTGCGGCTACAGCTTCTCCAAATGCTCATTGAAAAAGAAACAGCACAATTAAAACATAGAACAGCTGAAATAGAGTTCCAGATAGCTCAAAAAATTGATAATGTATAAAAAATTTCTAATAAATAAATATTGTTCACTGTAATATTGTTAAGATTATATGAAATAAAAAATATTTCTCCATAACACCAGTTTTTTTATTGAGTATTTGTGTGTTGCTGAGTAAACCGTCTTCTATAGTTCAAACCTAGTTCTTCAGTTCCTTTGTAATTGCCTTCAATATTTCCTGCCACTTCATTAAGATCCTCCTCGTCAATATCACCTTGTGCTCGACTAATATTATGCAGAACTGCAAGACCACAAATTATTACTGTACCTACTTGTGAGGAGTTTGATTAATAGCTTCCTCGTAAGGCATAGAAATTTCTTTTTCCAGACTCCAAATAGCCTTTCCACTATATTCCGAGTATTAATATGTGCTCTATTGTAATTTTGTTCTTCGGTACGACCCATTTAAAAAATTATTTGCACATGTATAATTATGTTTGTAAATAATTGGATAAGACATAACCTGGATGAATAGCAGGAGTTAATAAATATGGCTGTACTTGCAAGCCATTCACAATTAATCGCTTATGACATAACCTTATTGTCATAGATTTTTTTGATATGCGTGCTTTAATGTTCACCTTTATGAACTTTTTTTGCGAAGAAGATGAGGATGAAGAAGAATTTATTCCGCCGTATTACGCAAAACAGCATATAAAAAACCACCAGGCAAAGGATAATAGTGTTAAGGTAATAATTTATGTAACATGAAATAAGGGGTCGTAGCTCACTATAACAAAACATTTATTAACAACTAATTACAACTACAATTACTTACATCTCTTATTTTGGTCACTTACAGACAATTCAGACTACATGACAATCTGACTAGATGTTATTCTAATGCCTCTAATGTTCGGCTTGCCGCCTTTTTATAGGGGTTTTGTTTCCGGGGTATTACGTAACTTGTCGCTTTGACATTTGTCTTCGGATGTGCAGATGGCTCGACATTTACATTCATGTGTTCACGAATGAGTCACACATTACATAAATGCAAGTGAATCATACTTATGTTTATAAAATGTTTCGCTCGAATGATTTTCGCAGCTGCACATTCGTTCTTCTCGTCCTAGTTACAATAGTTTAATAGTGTTACATTGGAATATAATGCGGTCACTACAAACAAGTTAATGCTAGTTACGTTTGTATATCTGAAAAAGTGATATGGTAAAAATCATTTATACAATAAATTGGATTCACTTTGATTATGCGTATCAGACGTCTCGTAAACATTGAAATCTTTTCCTTTCTCCATCGGTTGGGTAGATGGTTGAAAAGCTGCATCCCCAGGTTCTGCCGGGCTCCCACGCAGAGTCTAGTCTTCCGTATGGACAGGTTCTCGTTGCTACGTGTAATAATTATGGGCGTCAGATCTTGTTTCCAAGCCACTTAGATTTTTCTTTTTTCTTGACGGAAATCCATTTTATAGTGCAGAACTAGTTTAATAAAATTAAATGTTTAAAGAATTAAAGTCCTTTTATTCTACATAATTTTTTACAAAACTCGACTAGTTTCGGCTAAATTGCCATCATCAGGAGTACATGAACAATCTTCTAAAATACAAAATTAATTAGAACACGAAGATCTTTCAAATTTTAATCTTACCGAAAATTTGAGAAAATCGCAAAAGGACAATCACATAAACATTTTAAAAATTTTGATAAAATTGTAAAAGGACGATCACAAATGCACTTTTAAAATTTTTTACATTAACAATTAAATGCAGTATTCAGTACGCCGGCGCCGGTCTGCAATCGACTAAAGTGAGTAAAATAACGTTGGAAATTCTTGCCTTGATTTTAAATTGAGGGGCCTGAAATTGTCGTCCTGCATGTTTTTGTATATTTCTAAATGTTCCAAAATATTAAGGCGAAGTCCATGTTCACAGAAGTGTAAGGGAACAAAGCCATTTTCAATAGAAAAACTATGATTGTATAATTTTACATGTTTAAAGAAAACTGAGTTTTGATTTTTAAGGTGTTCATTAATTCTGATCTTAAATTGTCTTCCACGCTACTGTCCTACGTATGAAGAGTTGCAATCGTTGCATTTAAGTCTGTAAACACCAGATCTGCCTAAAGTTGGTAAAGTATCTTTATTACGGACGAATAATTGTTGTAAATTCATTGGAGTATTCAATATGTTTTTTGAAAATCGAACCTAATTTATACGAAACAGGACCAAAAAAATTAAATTTAATGAAATGAACTTTAGAAGAATTATTGTTAATAGAATATGCCGAATTAAAAAAATATATTGTTGTTTTTTGATTAGCAATTAAACTGGTGTTATATCCATTTTCAACAGCCAACTGATTTAACATATTAATTTCAGAAGCAAAATCTTTTGGAGTTAAAGGAATCATACAAAGTCTATGGATATAAGAATTAAATGACGCAACTTTATGTTGATAAGGGTGAGTTGAATCAAATGGTATTAAGTGTGACGTTTGAGTGGGCAATTTAGCCGAAACTAGTCGAGTTTTGTAAAAAATTGTGTAGAATGAAAGGACTTTAATTCTTTAAACATTTAATTTTATTACACTTAGATTTTTTCTGACATTCACCAGCGTGCTCAGAATAAAGTATGCAGGTAGCGTCATGATTCCAAATTTTATGAATAAGGGTTTGCAGTGCGCATCCATGGGTGCTCCTTCTATTGCTCGTATCGCTTTGAACTTCCAGGAATTTTGTCTCCTCAGTTTTTACGGTACTTTTCTGGGAGGTTGTGAAAATAACCATTAAAATACAATATTATGAAACAACTATTCCATAATACAGTGATTATGGTAAGTGTATATAATTTACTTAATTTGTATTGAACCATTATATTTTATTTTTCCATATTATATTAGATTTTCAGTCCCATTCTCGTGTCACCAGAAAAACAATGGAATATATCTTAACTGAATTGGGTCCACATTTGTTACAAAAAGGTGGTCGACCACAGTATCCAATACAAAACCAGTTATTGATTGTTATGTGGTATTTAGGCAATCCAGAAGTATTCAGGTAAATTTATAATTTAATAACTAAATCAGAACCTAGTTTCTTATTTTAGAAATAAAAAAAATGAAGTGTATTATAAATAGGTATTTGTTTCAGAATGTTTGCTGATCGTTTTAGTTCAGCGAAAAGTACCATACATTAAATAATATACCGAATCATAAATTTCTTAATCTGCTTACAGGAAAATTTATCAAGTAGTCAAACATAAGAGAAGCTAAAGAAACAAGCACATTTTTTATGGAAAAAAATGGTTTTCCAGATGTCATTGGGTGCTTAGATGGTACTCATATTTAAATTGCAATCCCATCTAAAAATCAAGACTCGTAAACCGTAAAGGTCATCACTCTTTAATTTTACAAGGAGTTTGCAATGAAAATAAATTGTTTATTGATGTTCCTTGTGGTAATTATAAACTAACTTTAACCATCTATATTTGATAATATTTGTAGGGTGGCCTGGATGCGCGTGTATTACGGGCAACAGGCTTGGATAATAACGAGTGATTCAAGATTATATTCATTAAAGTAGGCCACGGAAGAAGGAGAAAGAAATACAGAGCATGTGTATTCTTTATTCAGGAAGTTATTCGCCCAACCTGAACTGTCACTTTCACTTAAGTCATTTTTGACATTAGTGTTTTATGTTTAAATGTTAAACTTGAACAATGGTTTTCACTAATGAACAAAAACGCCAAATGTTGGAAATTTATTTTAGAAATGGACGAAAAGTCGACGGTAAGTGGGTGCATTCAACTCGTGACGCTTTCGAAGATTTTCGTGAAACATTTCCAAATCTGGCGGTGCACTTCGATAGTTTTAGCAGAGCTCTTCTTAATGTCGTCAATGTTTACCGTGAGACAGGAAGTGTAGCTCACAAAAAAGGTGCTGGAAGACCGACAGTACAAAACGAAGGAAATATTGAAACTGTTCGAGTCATTGTAGAGGAGCAACCACAATCATCAATACGACATTTGCGCCAACAAGTTGATCTTTTGTATAGTTCATGTCTGCGCATGCTTAAGAAAGATTTATGCATGAAGCCATATCGTGTACAAGTATTTCAAGAAATTACTCGAAATGACTTTTCGCAGAGACTACAATTTTGTGAATGGTTCATAAACAATCTTAACGATGAGCTGCTTGAAAAGACCTTTTTTACCGATGAGTGTTACTTTCACTTTTCTGGATATACAAATTCACAGAATATGCGAATGTGGGCTTCAGATAATCCGCATTATTTTGTTGAAACTCCTTTGCACCCACAGAAGCTTGGAGTTTGGGCGGCTATTAGCAAGAGACGAATAATAGGATCCATATGTTTTAATGGAACTTTGACTGCAGAAAGGTATCGGTTAGAAATTCTTGGGCCGTTCATAAATCAGCTAATGGATGATGAACTACAAAGAGGATATTCCCAACAGGATGGTGCTTGCATACACACTACAAGAGAAAATTTAAATTATCTCATGGAATTTTTTGATGATCGACTTATAAGCTTAAATACGCCAGTTATATTCCCTCCCAGATCTTGCTGTATTACTCCGTGTGATTTCTTCTTGTGGCCATACATAAAAAATTTAATTTATGCTACACCCTTTGGTGATTTGGATGACCTACGTCAAAGAATTGAACAAAAGGTTGAAGAAATCAACAATGACCCTCTTATGCTACACAACGTTTTTCAGAATCTTAAAACAAGAATAAGATTATGTATAGATGCTGGTGGTGGTCACATTGCACCTTTCTTGTAAGCAAATTTGCAATTTGTAAATTATTTTCAATTTGTTCTAATAAAATTTTGTTCAAGTGTATGTTGGCTTTATTATTCGCAATGAGATTTAGTGCCATTTGCACCGCTTTCGATTAATCCTTAACTGATAGTTGTGTTAATCAAAATCATTATTGTCAATTGTGACAAACTATTGAATTTCTGTGGTAAAAACTGTAAGTTAAATTTAATCAGAACCGGTGCAAATGCACCTTAAAATTTAAACATAATTTAAATGACATCTGAAGTTTACTTTGCAATAGGTAAGTACAAGCTAAGACATACGTGTTTCTTTTCATGACATGCTTTGATTAATTTAATTTTGAATCACTCATTATATTGATAAATGACCCAAATAATTGTTAGAACATAGAGTGCTTCGAGTCATCGCGTCGCTATGATGATTAATAATTATTGATTTTACTGTCACTATTTATGCAGATTGTAATTTATTCTGTACATTGATTTATTCAATATAATTAAGTTTGATTACCTACTCTAAACTTTCATTGTGCATCGAATACCCAAAAGGTTATGGGCCTAGTACGAAAGTGAGTAGAGATTTTTTTGGAGTTTTCGTACCGTCGTATAAACTTCAAATGAAGGCAGTGTTAATCAAGAATGATTTATGGGATTACACAAATGGGATACTTACAAAACCTGAAGGAGCTCAACAATATGTTAATGTACAATCCTGGTTGAAGAATGACAGCAAGGCGGTGTCAGACATAATTTTGTCTATTAGTCCCAGCGAATTGAAGCAGGTGAAGAATTGCAAAAACTGCACATGCTATGTGGTAGAAGCTTCAAGCTATCTACCAGTCAACGGGACCGGCAAGAAAGGCGACACTTTTGAAGAAATTAACCCTGCAGAAAATCGATGGAAGTGACGTGCGTGAACATTTAAAAAACCTTTTTGATACGGTTGACAAATTAGCTGACATGAATGTGGAAATTAATCCAGATTTGCTAACTGTTATGCTACTATACAGTGTATCCCAGATTGAGTAGGCTACCATGGGTAACTTTCTTATTAGTGAAGATAGAGATTTGGTTAAATGGGCAATATTTTGCAGTTTTATGTGCTGATTCAGATTCCGTTGAGAAAATTTTAAAATTCCGAATAGCTCAGATATTATCGCAGAAAAACTGAAAATCGCTATTTTCTTTAATGTCCAATAACTTCGCAATTATAAAAATATGAAAAAATGTTTCATATAAAAGTTACTATGTTTGATAAAATACAGCTGAAAATACAGTCAAAATAAAATTCAAGATGGCGGCTGTCAAGATAGTGATAGCAACTTTCTTATTTTAAATGGACGCCATATTGAATTTTTGTACGATTAAATAGCATTTTTTTTTCTCGTTTCAACCGTGTATCACAACCCATATCTAAAAAAAAAATTATTTAAAAAATTTAATATTTTTTTTTTAAATCAAGTAAGCGGGTTGCCTTTACTTATTGCTAATCAAGTAAGCGGGTTGCCTTTACTTGATTAGTAATAAGTAAAGGCAATCCGCTTACTTGATTAAAAAAAAAATATTAAATTTTTTAAATAATTTTTTTTTTAGATATGGGTTGTGATACACGGTTGAAACGAGAAAAAAAAATGCTATTTAATCGTACAAAAATTCAATATGGCGTCCATTTAAAATAAGAAAGTTGCTATCAATATCTTGACAGCCGCCATCTTGAATTTTATTTTGACTGTATTTTCAGCTGTATTTTATCAAACATAGTAACTTTTATATGAAACATTTTTTCGTATTTTTATAATTGCGAAGTTATTGGACATTAAAGAAAATAGCGATTTTCAGTTTTTCTGCGATAATATCTGAGCTATTCGGAATTTTAAAATTTTCTCAACGGAATCTGAATCAGCACATAAAACTGCAAAATATTGCCCATTTAACCAAATCTCTATCTTCACTAATAAGAAAGTTACCCATGGTAGCCTACTCAATCTGGGACACACTGTATAGTTTACCTGCGAATTTTGAGAACTTTAGGTGCACTCTAGAGTCGCGAGATGATTTACCCTCACCTGAGGTTCTTCGTGTAAATATTGTGGAAGAGAGCGATGCCCGAAAAGGTGTCAAACGCCTTAATTGCAACAAGAAATTTCGCCTGGCGCAATCGTAAAGAGAAATTAGACATTGTCAATGACAAGTCGGATGATAAACGAAAAGGTGCTTTTAAATTTCGTTGCTACAAATGCAAAGTAGGGCATAAGGCATTTGAATGTCACAGGAAAGACGAAAGTCAAATTGCCAAAAGTACAAAGTACAAAAGTTTAAATGCGAAATTTGGTTTACGCGAATATAATCAAAGTTGGTATCTTGATAGCGGTGCTACTTCTCATTTGTGCAATAAAACCACAGAATACTAAAAAATCAGAAGTGACTCTCAGTGTCGGTACCTTTGATATCTAAAATCCGTTTTTAGAATTGGCGGCCATTTTCTTGGGCTAGAACGTAAGACTGGACTAAAACTAAAATGCCAAAAATCGGAAACGTATTTAATGATTTTCATATTTTTCATTAAAAAAAGTTATAAACATACAGGATTAATTGTTAATGTAAATATTTTCAAATCATTATAAAAAAATATCAACATAACCACCACTGACAATCTAGTCTTTATAATCGGTTCGTTAAACCGCACACTCGATAGCTCCTGTATATATGTTGAGGATTCATTAGTAAGTCTTCCCTTCCACATCCCATTGCTCAAATTTTGGCTCTACAAATGTGTCTGATAATATGTTTTTAAATTTAAATACTACGAACCACTAACCTTTCAATATCTTTAGGAAACCTAAAAAACTAGTTCTACAATTTAATTGATCGTTTTCAGAATCTTTTGCAGCGCCTTTACGTTTCTGATCACTCATAATGCTCTATCCCACCTAACTTGTCGAGCCCCAGAAATTAAATTAAATTATTTGAAGTTTTGGAAGGTTTTGACACTAGCCCCGGAAAATGGCCGTTCCTAAGCGCGGACTTTTATTTTACGTACGTGAGATACACTTCTGATTGTTTAGTATTCTGTGATAAAACTCAAGATTTCCGAAAAATGAACAATTCCGAACGTAGCGTACTTAATCTTGCAAATGATGCAACGACTGAAATAACTGCGAAAGGGACAGTGCAATTTGAAGCTGATGTATGTGATAAAAAGAAAAACATTTTTCTAAATAATACATTGCATGTTCCGGATCTTAGAACAAACGTTTTATCGATCGGAAAAGTAACCGATCGCGAATATGAAATAAATTTTAACAAAGACAATGTCGTAGTATTGGACTCGAATGGTAGCATCATATTATATGCTGACCGAATCGGCGATTTGTATTTTGTGCGTGAGTGTAAACAAAACGCTCGAACTGTTACATCCGCATTGAAAAATGATATAATGTTCGAATTATGGCATAGGCGAATGAGTCATGTGAACGCGAAAGACATTTTGACTGCTGAACGTGAAGGAACTATACAAGGAATTCAACATGAAGATCCTGTAAAAGAATTAATTTGTGAAATTTGTCTAAAAGGCAAGATGACTAGGAGTTCGTTTCCCAAAAAGAGTCCCAAAAGACTGATAATCTTGAGTTGATACATACGGATGTATGTGGACTAATGAGGGTCGAGTCCGTTGGAGATGCAAGATACTTTGTTGAGTTCATCGACGATAACTCAAGATGGTGTGAAATCCGATTCATAAATTCCAAGGCAGAAGTGTTTAAGGCGACGAAGAAGTATATTGAATTTGTAGAAAATCAGAAAAGAACGAATGTCATGTGTTTACAATCTGATAATGGAGGAGAATATACGAGTCAAGAATTTAATGAATCCTTGAAGAAACGTGGAATGACGAGAAGACTTACCATTCCATATAACCCCGAAGAAAATGGATTAGCTGAAAGAAAAACCGAACTCTTTTAGATACAGCCAGATGTCTGATGATGGATTCCGGTCTTCCTGCTTCACTCTAGGCAGAAGCAATTAATACAGCTAATTACATTCGTAGCCGTTCTCCGTTAGAAAGCCTAAATGGAAAAACACCTTATGAGATATGGACGGGAAAAATACCTGAAGTAAGCCATTTTAGAGTATTTGGTAGTCATGTATTTTATCTTGACAGAAGTATAGGGAAAAAGGGAAATTTGATTCTCGAACCTCAATGCATTTCTATATTTAGACGATATAATCATTGTTAGTAAAACACTGGATGAACATATGTTACATTTTAAAGAAGTATTCCGCCGTCTACGTGAGGCTAGACTTAAAATCAACCCAGAAAAATGTAAATTTTGTGTGGACAGTCTGAAGTATCTCGGACATGTAGTTAACCGGAACGGAATCCGTACAGATCGAAGAGATCGAAGAAGAACGTGTGATTGCCTACGCTATTAATACTTTTAGTGAAGCTGAACGCAATTACAATGCCACCGAAAAAGAATGCCTAGCCATTTTACGGGGGGTACGCAAGATGAAACTGTATTTGGAAGGATATAATTTTACCGTAATAACCGATCACCAGTCCCTTAAGTGGCTGCAGCATATAGATAACCCTACCGGACGACTAGCTAGATGGGCATTAGAACTTCAACAATTTGATTTTGACGTCTAGTATCGGCGAGGTTCTTTAAACAAAGTCCCAGAGGCACTTTCACGTCAACCGCTTGGTTATCACTCTGTAAAGGATATTTGTATTATTCAACGCCACCCTAAGTGTTCATGGTACAACAAAACATATAGATAGGTAAAAGCGAATCCAGCGGTTTTCCCAGACTACTGCATCCGTGATTATATCGACACGTCATGAATGCAATCAATTACAATGAAGTTATACCAGGGGAGGAATGGAAACTCTGTGTACCTACCAAGAAACGACATGAAGGACTCCGCCAGTATCATGACGAACCAACTGCAGGACACCTCGGGATTGCCAAAACAATCACCCGCTTGGCCCAAAAATTTTATTGGCCAGGGATGTTCAAAGAAGCTGCTACTTATGTTAAAAATTGCAGTATCTGTAACCAGTACAAAGTCTCCCAACAGAAACCCGGAGGTTTCCTGCATCCCCTTGCTTCTAATGATCCTCGGCACACCGTTTCCGTATATTTGATAGCTCCGCTTCCGCGGTCCCACAATGGCCACGTTTGGCTGCTGGTTATGCAGGATATCTTTACGAAATGAGTCGAATTGAAACCACTCCGAAAAGCCACTGGAGGTGCAGTAGCCAAAGCAATAAAAGAAGAAATAATTTTAAGACATGGATGTCCATTTTTGTTATGTACGTGTATACATATCAGAAGCCCATGAACGAACGTTGTATATAAAAACAATAGGTTGTTATGTCAGTTACATAAACAATTTGTATCATTTTTGAATTAGAAATAAATCTTTCTGAAATAAGCAACTCGGCCCCTTTCATCAACACAACAATTGGCGACGAGAAGTTTCCGAACTACGCAAGAGGAATATTATGGTAGAAACAGAAAAAGGCAAGATGAATTTTACTGTTGAAGAATTTAAACTCATTATGTCTGAAGCAGTACAAATGGCATTATGTGCGACAAACAAGCAACCAGTTATATCTTCAGAAAGATTAATGGAGTCCTTATCTAACAGAATAACAGAATTTCATTATGACAAAAATCAAGATCAATTTTTTGAAGAATGGTATGACAGGTATGTTAATCTTTTCTCAGAAGACGCTAAAAGTTTAGAAGATTCAGCTAAGGTTCGCTTATTGCTTTCTAAAATTAGTCAAACTGAATATGATCGATATAAACGTCATATTTTACCTAAAAAGCCGAAAGAATTGACTTTTGCTGAAACTGTAGAAACGCTTAAGAATATTTTTGGTCCAGTTCGCTCACTGTTTGCTACTCGTTATCAAGCACTAAAGATGCGCTTTGAATTGGGTACCGATTTATTAACTCACGCTAGTTTGGTATCTGATGCGGTAGAACGTTTTCAAATAGAAAAACTAGATGCAGAATCTTTCAAATGTTTACTTTTTACATCAAGTTTATGTGCTACCGAGCATGCTATACTTCGAACGAGATGTCTTAAGTATATGGATGAAAATCCAAATTCAAAATTAAACGAATTAATTAATGATTGTCAAAAATATTTGTGCCTTCAAGAAGATGTCAAACTCATTGGCAAAAATAATGAAATTGTCAATCACAGCTCAATCAATTCTCTTCAATCTAGAAAAAAATTTCAAGAGCATAATTTAGACCGAACTCACACTACGAAAAATATTAAATGCACTCGCTGTGGGGGAAAACATTATCGCTCTGAATGCAAACAAAAACAAGAAAGCTTAGTATGTGCTTATTGTTCTAAAACGGGACACGTTGAATCTGTTTGCTTTCTCAAGAAAAAGCAACATAATCAGCCACGAAAAACAGAAAATAAAACAAAAATTCGTTCGTCAAAATTACATCATGTAACGTGCATAAATAAAATTTCTTGGCAAAACCGCCGTTACATCACACTTTCAGTTGAAGGTACGCTGGTTACAATGCAACTAGATCTTGGTGCAGATATTACACTTTTACCAGAAAACTGCATTAAACCAATCAACAAAAACATCCAAATTTTGCCGACCACACGTAAAGCTCGAGTTGCTAATGGTACATTTTTACGACTTAAAGGAAAAGTTAATCTTCCTTTCACATTTAACGGTAAGCAAGTCTTGCATACTTGTTACCTTGTACAAAATAAACTTCATTTAATGGGGAACGATTTGATGGAAGCGTTACAGTTTTTCGATAGACCTTTAAATGAAATCTGTGACAAAAATTCTGATGGTTTATGTTCTTGCAATTTACCAAACTTAACAAGTGAGAGCATTGCTGCATTGGAAACACATTTTCAAGTTAAAAAAAATCAAGAAACAAAGGTTAATGAAGAAAGAAGCTCCAGTAGTGGATCACCGAAATTAAATAAAACGCATGCATTATCCGAAGACTTAGATAAATCAGAAGGAAAGTTTTTGAATACAATAATTGAAACTTATCCTGAAACATTTTCTCCTGGACTCGGACATTGCAAATTTTTTCAAGTTCATTTGAAATTGAAAGTAGGAGCACAACCTATTTTCTGCCCGAAACGTACAGTTTCTTATGCGTATCAAGACGCTGTTGAAAAAGAACTTGATCGTTTAGAAAACCTTGGTGTTATTAAAAAAGTAAATTATTCAAATTGGGCAGCACCAATTCACGTGGTAAAGAAAGCAAATGGATCACTTCGAATTACTGTGGACTATTCTACTGGTTTGAATAACGCACTCGAACTTCATCAATACCCACTACCTCTACCGGAAGATATTTTTGCATCATTAAATGGTGGACGCATATTTTCAACATTAGATTTTTCTGATGCTTATTTACAGATGGAAGTTGATGACGAAAGTAAACAATTGCTTACAGCAAACACTCATCGCGGCTTATACCAATATCAAAGACTCCCTTTTGGTGTTAAAAGTGCTCCAGGTATTTTCCAAGATATGATGGACAAAATGCTTTCTGGCTTACGTGGAGTAACCGCTTATCTTGATGATTTAATTATTTCCGGAAAAACTAAACAAGAACATCAAGAAAATCTTCGTGCAGTTTTCGAGAGAATCCATCAATTTGGATTTAAAATTCGTCTTGAAAAATGCAAATTTTTTGCAAAATCAGTAAAGTATTTAGGTCAAATCATCGACAAGAATGGCCGTCATCCAGATCCAGAAAAGATAAGTGCCATTGTTAGAATGCCAGAACCAAAGAACATTGGTGAACTACGTTCATTTTTAGGAATGGTAACTTTCTACGGTAACTACATTGATGAAATTCGTAAACTGCGAACACCTCTTGACGAACTACTGAAGAAAAACGTACCATTTGAATGGTCTACAAAATGTCAAGAAAGTTTCGAAAGAGCAAAGAAAATTCTTCAATCAAATCTTCTTTTAACACATTATGATCCGAAAATACCAATCATTATCGCTGCAGATGCTTCGCAGAATGGAATTGGAGCAGTCATTTATCACAAATTTTCAGATGGTTCTAAAAAAGCAGTAAGTCATGCCTCACGTACACTTACTGAAACCGAAAGAAAATATTCTCAAATAGAAAAAGAAGGTTTAGCACTCACATTCGCAGTGAAGAAATTTCATAAAATGGTTTTTGGACGAAATTTCATTCTTCAAACGGATCATCGACCGCTTATGGCAATTTTTGGGAACAAAAAGGGAATTCCTCAACACACTGCTAACAGATTAGCTAGATGGGCAATCACGCTTCTGGCTTACGACTTTACGATCGAATATGTGCGAACTACCTCTTTTGGACAAGCAGATGCACTATCTCGACTGATCGCAAATCAACCAGCACCAGAAGAAGATGTTGTTATAGCTGCAATTAAAGAAATTGAAGATATTGAAGCAGATATCAACTCTATTTTTAACACAGCAAAACAACTTTTTCCCATCACTTCACAAGAAATTGCTACTGCTACTCAGAATGATGAAATATTGCGAGAAGTTTATGAAGCAATTTCCAGTGGATGGTCTAAGACATTGACGACAACAGATTTACTTCCTTACGAGCGTCGAAAATCTTCACTTAGCATTGTTAAACTCTGTATAATGCTGAAGGAAAGAATAGTCATTCCACGAGTTTTACAACAACGCATTCTTGCACAACTTCATATTTCACATCCGGGAATCGTACGAATGAAATCAATCGCTCGAAGTTACGTATACTGGTCTACTCTGGATGCAGACATTGAGAATATGGTGAAAATTTGCAACGAATGCCAAACTTGTCAGAAAATGCCTACTAAAACTGTACTAACTTCATGGCCAAAATCAGAAGAACCATGGACGAGAATTCATATCGATTATGCTGGTCCATTCCTTGGCTCAAATTTTCTTGTAGTCGTAGATTCTTACTCAAAATGGCCAGAGATTATTAAAACGAATTCAACAAAAAGTTCAGCTACAATTTATATGTTGAAACAACTTTTCTCTCGTTACGGTTTGCCACAAGTAATAGTATCAGATAATGGTACTCAGTTTACTTCGGGGGAATTTAAAAGTTTTTGCATCTCACATGGAATTAAACATTTACGTACCGCTCCATATTCTCCACAATCAAACGGACAAGCCGAAAGATTTGTGGATTCCTTTAAACGAACACTTCGAAAGCTTCATCATAAAATGAACATTGACGAAGCACTTTTACTATTAAACACTAAAAATTCTATTTCAGATAGCCCAAATTGTGTACCAGAATCTCAAGAAATCTGTCCTAATCCTTCAGTCTCAGAGGCAAAAACTCTGCGACGTTCATCTCGTATCAAGACACCCATTTTTCGATATGAACCAAAATGGACCTCATCACGCCGAGATTAATATAAATGTTTCTCTTTTTCCGCAGGGGAGATGTTATGTACGTGTATACATATCAGAAGCCCATGAACGAACGTTGTATATAAAAACAATAGGTTGTTATGTCAGTTACATAAACAATTTGTATCATTTTTGAATTAGAAATAAATCTTTCTAAAATAAGCAACTCGGCCCCTTTCATCAACACAACAATTTTCTATCATATCAGATAATGACAAACAGTTCGTAAGCCAGAATTTTACCAAGGTACTTGAGAAGTTTGGAATTAACCACCGTCGAACCCCCGCATATACTCCGCAATGCAATCCTGTGGAAAGAATTAATCGCGTCATCAAGACAATGATCGCCCAGTTCACCAAAAAAAACCAGCAAGTATGGGATGAACGTATTTGTGAAATACGTTTCGCTTATAATACCACATTACATGAAGCTATTGGCTATACCTCGGTGTACCTGAATAATTGTCGAGAATTACGGATACCCCAGCAACCAAATCAAAACCGAGATATCCGCAATCCCGAACGAAGACACCGCGACCTAAATGATGCGTACGGGTTGGTACGAATAAATTTAGCGAAAGCTTTTCAGCGGCAATAAAACTACTACCATCTCCGTCGTCGGAACTGGAAACCCAAAATAGGAGACGCTGTGTGGAAAAAAGAACACACCCATTCCAATAAGAGTGCGGAAATAAACACTAAACTGGCCGCCAAGTTTACAGGCCCTCATAGTATTGGGAAAATAGTCTCGCCAGTGATCTTCGACCTGAAAGATAAGAAAGGCCGTTGGTTGCGACATGTACACATACAACATCTAAAACCATATCCCTCTCCGCAATAGTCCGCTCATCCTTTTTTGGTGAGTCATTTTACATGCTTCATAAATGTTAAGGCCTTCTTACCCTTGTATATATATTCTTGAATGTTTACTTAATATTAAAAAGAATTTGGATCATTTAAGCCATAACAGTGACTTCCATTCATATGACACTAGGAAAAAATGTGATCTAAGACCAGATTTCTGTAGACTCGGCAAATCTTGTGACGGCTCCCGTTCTTTAGGAATTAAATTTTTTAACGTGCTTCCCCTTGAAATTAGAGAACTGTCTCTTCCGACTTTCAAACAACAAATAAAGCGCTATCTTCTAACAAGAGCTTTTTATGATTTTGAGGAATTTCTGACATCCGACTTCTCAGTTATGTGATATTTTTTAATATGTTGTACACTTTCATTGTCATACATTGTTTAATATGTTATATTATATTCCTCTTGACTTATTGTCATGTAATTTACTATTTTCATGTTTGTTTTATTTTTTTTAAACAAAAATTCTTTAGAAGGAGTTCAATAATTTATTTTATGTTTCTAATATTTTTTTTTATTTATAAAATAAGCACGAGCTTAAATGATGAATGTTTGTCCCTCCATTGTCCCGTGACCGAGCGGAAGTTGAAGGAGTTGGATGATTTGGAAGACCATAACCCTCGTTTAACATTTTCTTGTCACACCTTCGAGGAAGCAATTTTGAATTTTCCAAGAGAATTCCTCTATCGTCCAAATGGAAGTAAAAGGAAGGTACGAATCCGTACACGCGGTGGCAAGCAGATTCGGATGAATAAGGAGGACGCCATTCGGTTGGGTTATCTGAAATTACCAAATTTGAATTTATTATGATATTTTCCTAATATCAGTTAATTTCTTTTACCTGTTCATTAAGTTTTCTGTTATATATTTTTTAGTTTATTATTATACTTTTTCGAATAATCGGATGTGACGTTCTGTGTTGTCTGGGACGTCAGAGAAGAGGAAGGGGAAGCGTGGAGAAAAATGGTGCACATGGGTTGAAGAAGGACGTGCGGTTGTTTGAATTTACTATTTATTTGAAAATGTATATGTGATTTTCTCTCGAAGATATTTTTTTTTTAGTGAGTTTTAACTCTTCTTTAATAAAAGAAAAAAAAAAGGAAAAAAATTAAGGCAAATTATTTATTTATTATTTACTTAATAGAATATGTTTTTTTTTACAAACCTGATTTTCTGTTGGACGGAATTGAAGGCACAAAGCTTACTTTAAACTGGTTTAATATTTCGTCTGGCAGCAAATTTGCATTGATACCTAAGGAGTAAAATTTTTGTAATATTAATTTAATATCTCAACAAATTAAACATACAAAATTTTACCTTGAATGTTCTTTCACTTCATTCCCTTTTATATTAGCGTTGTACACTGCACGGTATTTAAAAACGATGTGATAAGACGTTTATTTATTTACAATTTAAAAAATTTATCTTAAAAGAAAAAAATTAAAATAAAGGTAAATAATAAAAAAAAAAAAAGAAAAGGAAATGAAAAGATTAGGTGAATCTAGATAGAGTAGTAAAACCCACTCTGCTCAATTTAGATTTGTTCAATTAATTTGCACAATCACACTCTCAATTAAAAGAAATAATTGTGTTGAGTTGCTTCGGTTAAACGCTAGCCGTGCGAAACATAAAAAAGAATTTGATTATCGGAGCTGGAAAATTCCACAACAGTAAGTACATTTTGTACGATAACATCAATAAATTTATTATTATTATTATTAAAAATAGTAAAGGAGACTGTGGTTTAAGGAATAATTGAAATTTATCTCCGCCCACAATGATTTTATATCCGTATCTACGGATATATCCGTATCTACGGATATAAAATTATTGTGAGCGGAGATAAATTTCAATTATTATTATTATTATTACACATGCGCTAATTTTCCCTTTCTTTCAAATTTTTCCCCCATTTCAACACCAAGCCTTTCCGGTTGCCTTTAAAAAGAAAAATCTAGCTCATGCAAAGGAGTTCGAGTTCAAGTGATTCAAGATGCCGAAGCAAGTTCCTCCTGCATTAGGAAACCGACACGACCGAAGCCGGTACCAACCTCTCGGGATGAATCCACACCGAGGGTGGCAATTCTGTTGAATAAACCGCCCGAACCTACCAAAAAATGTACAAAAGAATTAGTGATTGAAACCAAGAAGGAGGCCGTCCGTCGGAAGGAAATGGTTCCTTCCTCGGCGAAACTAATTACCCCAAGGAAAGGTAATACATTTCCGACCCCAGAATTATCAAGAGTGGGGGGATTTAAAAGACCGCACAGCGCATCCAGACCACCCCCACCATTGAACCCACCAAAAATCTCTACTACAACAAAAGTGCTTAGTCCTGCAGCACCGAACTGAAAACCGGCAGTGAGTAAGGAAGACTCTTTAAAGATGGAAGACTCACTAAGGATGGAAGAGGATTGGGTAATGGATCTAGAGGAAGCATTAGATCTTTCCGAAGAAACCAAAACAAATCCTCCCGAGAATCCAGTCATCCAACCCCCCCCCCCCCCCCCCGGCCAAACAAGAGAAAGTCCCTGAGTCATCAGATGGTATCAACTCGCATCCGAACGTTTTGTAGAGGTTCCAGAAATAGCGGTGACACGCTATCGAGAATACAAGATCCGATTCTTGGTAGTATTCATGGTGGTATCTCCGTTTCAACAGTACGGGCCAACAGCGATCCTGTCGAGAAAGAATGGGGGGAGTGTAACGAAGTAGTTTCGTTCCTAAAGTGTTTATTGTATATATTGTATATAATGTATATTTTGTAAATAGTTTAGTAGGAATTTTCCGCGTTATTTTCAGTTTTAGGTAGGGTTACGAAAATATATGTTGACTTTAGGAAGGAGATTTTTGTTGTGGAGTTTCCCTCACCTTTCGCCCGCCCGTATAAATACTGAAGGAGTTCGCTTGGAACGGCAGTCAGCTGGTCTCGGGTAACGCGCAAGACCTACGGGTGCTTCAAGCAGAGTAAGTAACATTAGTGCAAATTTATTCCGCCGCAACGGTCTCAATGTGTTAACGTGCTAGCGTCGCGCTAAACGTTTCCGTCCTTGCGCAAGCGTCTTGTACACTCCGCACCCAGCATAAGCGTCTTATGTCATCTACCTGGGAACAAGCGTCTTGTTCACTCCGCATCTCACACAAGTGTCTTGTGCTACCTACCTGAGAATAAGCGTCTTGTTCACTCCGCCCCCATACTAGTGTTTTCTTCAGACGTCCGTGTTATTTGCCTGAGACCGAGAGCCGTCACGAATTCATAAACCGATTGTTATTTCATGAATAGTTATGTTTTACCGCTTACAAGACTGTCTTTATAATCATGCCTAGTATAAGTGATATCTTACAAGTTAAAATTGTTATTGAACATTTGTAAATAAAGTTTCTGTTGTGGAATCCTGTTTTTCTTTACCTGGACACCGGCGGACACCGGCGAGCATACACCTGGACACCGTACCGTACGTCGCTGAGCCAGTCAAAGGACATCACCGGAGAGAATCAGCCACGTTACAAGTGTACACACATATTTCAAACACCACGGAGGAATTGTTAGAAAATACTCAGCATGCTGCTCAACAGGTACGAGAAAACATTTGTGAGATAAGAAATATTACTTTATCCATAGGCATACGTATCGATAAATATCACAAAGAATAAAAACAAGACATAACGCATATTATAGATATAAAGAAATTATGAAATTATAAAAGAAATTAAGTAGGAAAACAAAAATGAGAGTATACAAATTAGCAATAAGACCGGTAGTATTATATGCAGCAGAAACTATGTGTATTACAAATAACGACGTTGAAAAATTGAAGATATTTGAAAGGAAGATACTGAGAAGAACCTATGGGTCAAAAAAGGTAAGCGAAAAACAATATAGAAGACTAATAAATTTGGAAATAAAAGATATACTAGATGGAGAAAACATAGTAAAAGAAATTAAAGCAAGAAGAATACGATGGTATGGTCATGTAAACAGAAAACAAGAATCAATCATAAAAAAAATAATGAAATGGAAACCACAGGAAACGAGAGCAAAGGAAAGACCGAAAATAAAGTGGGAGGACCAAGTAATAATATAATATAAAGGCTATGAGGATTAATAAGTGGAGACAAAAAGTAAAGGACAGAAAGGAATGGAAAAAAATAGCAGATGAAGCAAAGAAGCATAAGGACCTGTAGAAATATAAACGAGTAGAAAAGTGGAGAGGCGTGACGAACCACTCCACTAACAAAGTCAGAAGAGCTCAATGAATGGCTACAATTCCACAAGGAATGTATAGCCAGTTATAGAGTGATCGCCAGATAAGTCGGGCCATATGGGAAATTTTTTATTATTGATTTCTCAGATTTCTCAAGTAAAAGTTGGTGAATCTCCGCAAATAATAAAGAAAAATTAATATACAGAGTGTTAAAAGAAGAAGAAGGAAAACATAAAAGAAATTTAATTAAAAGTTAGGAAAAAGAATTAAGACACAAGAAAAAGTAACTGAAACGAGTTAAAGAAGTTAGCACAACAAAAAGAGTGAAAAGAAAAGGTGTTGAGGCAGAATAGGATTCTCAGGGGAAATAAAAAAAAGGAGGAAGAAGAAGGAAATGAAGGAAGCAGGAAAGTGAATTAAAAGAGACATTAAAGGTCAGCACAAATTTTTATTCAACATTAGTTAGGATTTAAGGACATTTAGATTTAATTTTGTGTGTATAAACAAATATGACAATTGAATAGAGTTATTCTGCTCAAGTTTTGTTTTTCATTTGTAGAAAGTAATTTTATTTCTTGAAATTTTCAAACGTCTATTGATTCTTCTTTAATTTCAAAATTCATGCCACGTTAGGAACCTGAGATGATAAACATTAGCTAGCCGAGGTAAATAAATAAGTAAAAGTTTTCTTACCCTTTAAAATATATATACCGTCTGTTTGATTATAAAGGCCCCAAGCTATTGTTACGTTTTAAATTTGGCGCTAAAAAGTAGCGACTAATAATTTCGTTTTCACGCCGTGGCAACCCTGGTACCCCTCCTTTACAGCGCTATGGGGGAAAGCCTGCACGCTGCGATCATTGATTTCTGATAGGTTCTGGGGGTCCATGTGACTTTCAGACCGCCTACCATTGGTAATTCCCTTGCCTCAAGGCGATCTGCGTAATCGAGCGGCTTAGTCGCTCTCTTGTTGTTCGTGCATTGTGCCGTAAGGACGTATCTTTTCGCGTGTGTTAAAATTGTCGGATTCCTTGCTCTTTTGGAGAAGAAATCAATCGCAGCTTGGCTGGAAATTCATTCGACACTGCCGAACACCGAGCGGAGATAACTTCAATCTCCGTACCAAGCCTGAAGCTCCTGTTCGCTCAGGTAATATGTAACGACGCATATCACCATCAAAATGGCCGCTAACGCATATCGTTTTTCCACGTAGGCTTTTTAGTTCGGGCTTGTTCCTTTTCTGCTTGGCTTTTCGCAAGTTACAGCGCAGGCCCAGGTCATCCCCGCAAGCGTATACGCGAGGGATTTCCCAGTACATCGCATGTTGGTGCCCCGACAATTCTTGTTGCCCGTCTGTTGTTTCCCCGTCGTGTGAGTACGCCATTGTGAAGTCATCGACTCTGACAAGACCACTAGATGGCGTAGTGACAGCCAACTTCAGACGGTATATGACATCGGTCGCGAGGTAACCTCCTTTTTTTGTTTGTTGCGCATGCATTCTTCGTGCGGATTTAATTTAAAGAAACGGTACGCTAGAAAGTAAACGTATTAGTGTAACTGTAAAACTGTTTCTCTTATTTCTATTAGTTTAATTGATTAATAAATTGTATTAACTTGAGTACGATTTTAATTTTAACTACTTTCATACACACAGTGAGTAATAAGTCTAGTCTCTATTTAGTAGTTTCCTTCCTGCACGACTTGGTCGATTGGAGACGTCGGCCAGTCGAATTTCGATTAGTTGTTTTTAAATCGTCTTCTGGCGCCCGTTATAACTTACCATCGTTGAGATAACCTGCCCCCATTTTCCACTGTTGCTAGCTGGGGCACAGCTGATTTAGAATCGGCAGACTTGTCATCCAGGAGTCGTGGTAAGTAGAGACAAGTAGATTTAATTTAAACTTGGGTGACACTATAACTCATTTATTTTTGCTTAAACACCCAGTAAAGTGTTATATTCTTAAATGGGACGTTGTTTTCTAGAGAATGAAGTAAAACAATATTTTTTTGGCTACACTGTATAGGAGTCATGACGTCATCGACATTTTTTTTAAATGGCACGATGAAAATTTTTTTGCGAAATACAATAGAACATCCTTTTCTCTTTTCAACCACATAAAATTTTTTATCCTTACATAAGAAAATTTTCGAGAAAACTGAAAAAAACTACTTACATAACTTACCATTTAACATTTAAGGCACGCTAACATTTCTAGCATGCTATGAGTAATTTTACTGAAATTTGTCAGACTTTATCTAATTTGGTAAACAATTTCTAAAATACCGGCACTGTCAATCTGACTTATAATTAGTTTGAAACGGTGAGAAATGAATAACATTAATGAAGAAGCCGATATGCTAGAGGTTTACTACGAATGTAGAAAAAACAGTGCAGCAGCTTTACGGTTATACCGTCAACGTTATCCTGATCGAATTGCTCCATGTAGAAGAAAATTTAGTAAATTAGAAATAAGTTTATTCATTAGAAAAGTATAAATCAGACAACTAAAGGCCAATGAAACAATTGCAGAAAATAATTAATTATTAACAAATAAATAAGTCAAATCAAAATAAAAAAATTATAAATATTGCTCAAACTGCTGTCCATTTTTTACAATGCATAATTCGCATCTTCTAATGACACTTGTTACAGCATTTAGTTTAGCAGCGTTTGAAATATTAGCGTATTTTAGAAATTGTTTACCAAATTAGATAAAGTATGACAAATTTCAGTAAAATTACTCATAGCATGCTAGAAATATTAGCGTGCCTTAAATGTTAAATGGTAAGCTATGTAGGTAGTTTTTTTCAGTTTTCTCGAAAATTTTCTTATGTAAGGATAAAAATTTTTATGTGGTTGAAAAGAGAAAAGGATGTCCTATTGTATTTCACAAAAAAATTTTCATCGTGCCATTTAAAAAAAATGTCGATGACGTCATGACTCCTATACAGTGTAGCCAAAAAAATATTGTTTTACTTCATTCTCTAGAAAACAACGTCCCATTTAAGAATATATACACTTTACTGGGTGTTTAAGCAAAAATAAATGAGTTATAGCTTGGGGCCTTTATAATCAAACAGACGGTATATATAAAAACAATTTTAGCTTGTCGACATTGGACTTTGGCAAGATATTACAATTTTTACAAACTCAAAAATAAATAGGGCTAAATAACATTACAATATATCGGCAACGTACACAAGCTTGTATTTAGCAGGGGGAGGACATTTTGAAAATATCATTTGAAAATATCTTTCGAAAATATCATTCGAAAATATCATTCATTAAGTTTTTATTTGGTTTACGAAATTGATGGCCGGTTTCACAAAGATTTGTTTAAGTATTGATTAACTAATCAACCGTTAAGTTTAATCAGTGTTAAAAATCTGACGCTGTTTCACAGAACAAAAAACTATTAAGTTAATCTATGATTTACTAATTGGAGTTTACGTTTGGCAACATCGAAAAATTGCGCGCGTTTATTGTTATTTTAAGTCTGTGCATCAAGTCCACCAGTCCGCGTCAAGTGTAGTTTGTGTAAGGTTAGAAATTCAAACTTCAAACTCGGCTGGAAACTAGATATACGGATAAAAATAATGCGTTGATTTTACCATTGTCATGGTTAAATAGTTAAATAGTGAATGATTCAACAAAATATTTAACATAAAAATGGCTAATTCAACGAATTTATTTTTCTCCGTGTACACAGCTCGCAGTTAGTGGTTTTTAAAAATGGATAAAAGAAAGAGAGGTGCTAACTTTAGTGCAGTTGAAAAAGAACAGCTCCTGCAGTTAGTAAAATCGTAAGTATCTCTTAAAGTACATTTACTAAGTGCACACAGGATGTAAACTTGAACAAAAATACCTACGTTTAAGATTTGAAATTGTACTTATAAATAGATAGAAAGATAATTTGAGCCAAAATTCTAGTACTGCAAAAGTTATACTCTTGTACCAATTGTCAGTTCGAATTTAACTACGTGTCCATAGAAATTATTACTTTGCAGTAGTGATGTGTCGTTCATGAACGATCCGTTCATAATGATCGAATCATCCCGATGACCTGTGAGCGATTCAATCACTCTCTGTGATCCTATCGTTCATATGACCCTAATTTAAAATGTATATGTATGATAGGTGCCGTGCCGGATGAACTGAATATATGGAATGATTCGCGACTGAATAGGTGAATAGGTAGTAACACAAAAAAAAATTATTCACGACCGGTACATGCGAAACGAAAACAATTGAACAATATTATGAAATGAAACCGAAATGACTTTCGTTTCAATAGTTATTTCGTTTCGAGGTTTCCACGTCCACGTCCACTACATAATTCCGCCATGGTGAACTGCACCTGTGCGACAATGAACCATGAGCCGGATAAGCAATGTCGGGTCGCTAATCATTATCTCGTTCATATGAACGAATCTTTAGGAACGGGTCATATGAATTAGTGACCTGGTGTGACCCGGTTCACAGAAAAGAAACGGGTCTTACCATCACTACTTTGCAGTAAAAGTTTAGCCACTTTAATGTAAATGTAAAGTGTAACCAAATTTTAGGATAATATAATCTATCGCCATTTTTGTTTTCCTATACTTACTATACCTTTCTCCAAGTTTATCCCTTCAACCTTCCCTTCCTTATTTTCTAGGTATAATCAGGGCTGGGCAGTATTTCAAATATTTGTAATTGAAATACAGTATTTGAAATACAATTGTATTTTGTAATTGGTATTTCAAATACAACACACAAATGTATTTTGTAGTTTGTATTTTAAATACGTTTTTAGCAGTATTTTTGTATTTTTAATACTTAAAATACATTCGGTTATTATTGTGAGAATCTGAAAAATTCATGTTTTTAAATTCTCGCGGGCGTCTACTTCATCACTACTAGCGTTTCGTATCCTGTGTTCTGTGGTTCCCCAGATTTCCCGCTTAAAAATGTTAACCTCAAATTTTCACTCAACATTCGACAGTTTGATTTTGTCACACGTTTCTGCAAAACAGCTGTAGTGTGTGCATCTTTCTCCTGTTCTTTTAAAGACTCTTGCAGAGAGAGAAGTAATGGAAACTAAAGAAGTAGCCGAGAATAAAAATGTGCAAACCAGGTCGTCCGATCCTTTGTCAGTACCTGCAATACTCAGGGGGAAATATTTTGAAATTACGCATGTAGACGGAGATAATCCTGACAAAGTGAAAGCCACCTGTTTGTTGTGTAAATCCGAAAATAGAAACACTGTAATAAGTGGCACGTTAAAAGCAACAACAAATTTCAAAACACACATGAAGATAAGTTTACATTTTGCAAATATTTTTGTGTGTGATTGAGAACTGAATTGGGAATGATAGTAATATGTAAATATGGTACGTTTGAAATCAACATTTTTGTAGCGACTGCATCGTACAAGCGTAGAAGAATTTGAGAAATACAAAATACAAATACAAAATTGAAAACAAAGTAAGTGGTTTAAGGGGAAAAAGGCTGGGTGAATCTAATTCAGAAAGTGTGCCTTCTACATCGAAGGTGAAACAAATGAAACTTTTTGAGGGAAACATAAATGTTCTCCAGAAATGTTCAAATCAGCAAAAATTTGATCAAAACGTTATCACCTATATAATACAAAGTATGAAGCCTCTTTCAACAGTTGAGGATGTAAATTTTATAAAAATATTTCAAGGTACAATGTTTTACTTGATGTTTTAATTACAATAATGTATTATAATACCATGCTCTATTTTAGATCTTGACCCGGAACTACAAATTATGTCCAGACGCACTTTGGGAAGAAAAATCGATGTTTCGTACAATGAAACATTCAACAAATTAAAAGAAACCTTCCAGAACACAAATTATATTTCAACAACAGCAGATATATGGTCTACAAAACATCGAAGTTTTATGGGTGTTACAACACACTGGGTAAGAAATACGAATTATTTTCTTCTATTAAATACTGTGGATACATAAATATTGATAAATTTACTGAAACATAAACTACTACGCAAAAAATAATTTTATTTATAGATTGATGAAGTTACATTAGAACGTAAAAGTGGAGTTCTTGCATGTAGAAGATTTAAAGGAACACATTCATATAACAGAGTTGCAGAACTGTTGTATTGTAACTAAGATAAGAGAACCCGCAAAGATGTACAGCTGATTAAATTAAGTAAACATAAAAACTATAATGTAAACAAAAAGATGCCTGCGTCGTATTACTCACCCGAAGTGCAGGAAACAGAACACCTGCAAGAAACGCGCGTCCTGTGCAAAAACCATGATTCATCTACAGGAATTACACAAGTATGTACAACTTTCAAGGCAACAATTGACGTCACAAAACCCCTATAAAAAGCCGCTAGCGCAAACGCTAAGGAGAGTGTTAGAACCAATTTCTTCAGAGTGTCATGTAGACTAGTTGTCTTTTAGTGCAATACACGATGTAAGTAATCATTGTTAATTAATTAGTTAATAATAAATGTTTTGTTATATTAAGCCACGTCCCTAATTTCATGTTACTTCAAATATTACCGTAACATTTTTGGTGGAGGCGCCTAAAATCCAAAATGTAGTCACTAATTCAATTCCCAAAAAATAATAAGTTTTCATTAATAAATTTTTTTTTTTGGTAAATGTAATAATTTTATTTTAAGAATTTAACGAGGTAATAAGAGGCAATGTTAAATTTTACTGCATTTGTGTTAATACGACGCGTATTTACTTTTCCAATAAATTATGATAATTATATAAATTTTTTTTTTGCGTGTTAATATTTAATATCAATTTAGTAACAATAATGTATTAAAATCTACAAGTACAAGTCACTTTTTATATTAACAGATCGGAAATTTCAAATAAAACAAAGTTCGTTTACGTGTCACGATCGCCCGTAATTATGATTGAAAATCAAAATGCTAGCGCTTCTATCACAATCGCTCTGGCGCGACAGACAAATAATACTCCACGGTTTCCTAAATTCGTTAGTCCTGAAATATTTATACCAGCAACGACAAATGTAATTAAATTTATAAAAAATTATGAAAAATGTGCTAATAATAATAACTGGTCAAATGTACATAAAATAAATTTTTTCGGCTCATTTCTTCATGGAGCTGCAAATATCTGGTATAAAAATTATCTTTCGGCAGTAGAAAATAGTAATAAAACTTGGAATGATGTTGTCCATGATTTAAAAAAAAAATTCGGAATTACATATTGTATTCGAGAACTTAAAAATCAATTAAGGAAACGATATCAAAAAGAAGACGAGGATATACTAAAGTATATGTACAATATTTTAGAAATGTGTAATGATGTAAATCCAAGTATGCCTTTTGAACAAATTTTAGATTATTTTGAAAATGGACTACATCCTATCTACATTACTCAATTTTCGTTACTATCCACCCCTGATATGTCTTTAAAAAATTTCAAAGAGCCTAAAACCGTAAAACAACTCCAACGTTTTCTAGGCCTCTGCAATTTTTATAGAAAATTTGTTCCAAATTTTGCAAGAATTGCTTTTCCACTTTATAACTTATTAAAGAAAGATGAAAAATTCAAGTGGGATAAAGAGAAACAACAATCTTTTGATTTATTAAAACAAAAACTTATTGAAGCTCCCGTTTTGGCTCATTATGATCCAAAATTAAAAACTGAACTAAGAGTAGATGCTTCCTCTAAAGGGATTGGAGCTGTATTATTACAAAATTTTAACGGAGAATCACACCCTATTGCCTACATCTCTCGAACTTTAACAAAAGCAGAGAAAAATTATTCGGTTTTACACTTAGAAGGTTTAGCTATCATTTGGAGTCTCAAAACACTCAGACATTTAATTTACGGTAAACCAGTAGAAATTATAACCGATCATCACGCGTTATGTTTCTTAAAAACTCTGAAAAATTCCAAAGGTAGAACCGCACGATGGATACTTATATTATCCGAATACGATTACAAAATAATTCATAAAAAAGGAAAGTTAAATCAAGACAGTGATTGTCTAAGCCGTTGTCCTGTAAATGAAGCCTCATTAGAAGATGAGCAAGTAGACCAAGATTTACCTATTTATGTTTCCATCCCTGACAATTTCATTACTTCCCAAGAGTCTGACGCCTTTATTAGTGAAATTAAAAATGCCTTATTGAGCCCAGAAGATGATTTAACCGCCATTATGAGGAGAAAAATTAAAAATTTTGTTTTAATAGATAACATTTTATATAAGAAAAATCCTGATGCAACAGGTACTGAAAATTTATTAGTAATTCCCGACACCTTAAAAGAGGAAATATTATTTGCCAATCATAACGAACCCTTAGCAGGTCATTTAGGATTTGCTAAAACTTACCATCGTATAAAAAATCGTTATTTTTGGATTGGAATGTTAAAAGACATTAAAACCTATGTTCGCGGATGTCCCGATTGCCAAGCACGCAAAGATTATACTAATAAACCTCCTACTGGATTATTACAACCAATTCAAGTAGGACTCCCTTTCCAAAAAATCGGGATTGATTTATTGGGCCCCTTTCACCGAAGTTCTAAAGGTAATACAATGATAATAGTAGCGACCGATTACGCTACGCGATGGGTCGAAACACGAGCTTTACGAGACGGTAAAGCTAATTCAGTTGCTAAATTTTTATTTGAAAATATAATAAGTAGGCATGGTTGCCCCAAGGAAATTTTAAGTGACCGCGGTAAAGTTTTTCAGTCACAATTTATAGCAGAGAATTTACAACAAGCTATCGACCACAATGTAACGGATTAACAGAAAGATTTAATAAAACCCTAGCTGATATGCTCAGTTTGTATACTAATTCTCAACAAACTGATTGGGATTTTTATCTGCCACATGTAACTTTTGCTTACAATACTGCAATACAAGAGACCACGCGAATGTCGCCTTTCAGTCTTATCTATGGCCGTGAGCCTAGGCTTCCATCTGAAGCTGCATTAACACAAGACGTTGAAGCGACAGATATTAAGAATTTACGTGATCGCATTTTAGCCATTCGGAACGCTGCTACCGAAAATATTAAACAATCTCAAAATAGGGCTAAAATACGATACGATGACTCTCATCGTCATATCGAATTTCAAGAAGGTGATAAAGTGAAAGTTTTCACCCCTATACGCAAAGTTGGTAAAAGTGAAAAATTACTTTTACGTTGGTTTGGACCGTATTATATTGTTAAAAAACATACGGACGTAGATTATATTGTTCAAAAAGGTCCAAACAAAAATTCAAAAACAGGTGTGGTTCATGTAAGCAGAATAAGACCATATTATGAAGCGTGGCAGCCTCCACAAAATTAAAACTAGTTATTTTTAAGTTTATGTATAAATAGATAAATACATGTCTTAAATATTATTTCTGTTTCAGAAATTTCCGTGTACTCATTGGTTTATTGTTGCAGTTATGCAGATCCGGCCTACGTTTATTTGAATTTGTTTTTATGTTGATGATTTCAGATCACCCTGTGCACACACACCATTACTTCGCGAAGTACTACGTACACATACGACGAAATAAAATTTTCTCCCCAATACTATTTTCAAATAAACTCATGCGAAATCCATGAGTAGGCCACAATTGCAATCTTGAACTGCCCAGCGAGATTACTCGCATTCACATTTCTATTTCCCGACTCCTGCTTGTTTCTAAAGAAACACGAGTGTAATTTAAAACCATTATGTTTTTTGCTAACAGAATTACGTACATTAGGAAATGCATTTCACGACGAAAGAATATTTGTAAAGAATTTTAATTTTCAAATACCCCCCTGTATATACACTTTTATGCTTATAAAAACTTATGCTTATAAGTTACAAAGTAATTTGAATGTTTATTT
Organism: Dorcus parallelipipedus; assembly: GCA_958336345.1. Classification (NCBI taxonomy): domain Eukaryota; kingdom Metazoa; phylum Arthropoda; class Insecta; order Coleoptera; family Lucanidae; genus Dorcus; species Dorcus parallelipipedus. The sequence goes on along the minus strand of OY284483.1, from coordinate 10,961,656 downwards.
AAATATTAACTCGATAACCTCTGTCTTATTAGACCTTTAAATTGTTTTTAATATTATTAAAAGCATTATTTGGTATTTTAAGGAACATGTACACCTCTTTATGTCACTACGGGTGTAAATAGGCCTTCTACACCGCGTACTGAGATAATCTCGTGTTACTGTTATTAAATATCACATTTCATACTCTGCGCAGAGACCATTCGAACACCATCATTATTGAATCTCATTCAATAAAAATTGTTTTAGTAAACATAGAATTAAGATAATATTATTGTTATCTTGCTGAAATAATCTTATATTGTTAGAAATTCTGCTAAAACGCGGAAACCACCCATGAACCGGTTCACATTACAATGTACCTTCTCAATTAACGTAAAAAGATTAGCTTACTATAATAATAAGATAAGATAATATAGTGCAACGTTAGCTCGCTTGACCAACCAGCTTTGACTTTTTTCAAAACACATTCAGTAGTTTACTGTCCACAGAGGGGCAACAAAATCAAACGCGGATTTGTTTTTTATAAAGATAAATATGAACTTTTTTTTAAATCCGTCATCTTACTGGTCATGCAACACTAGTTATCGTTATGGCACATTTATTTAATTTTGAGAATGTATCTCGTTTCTACTAAGATTTTTAAGATTATTAAGACTCTAATTAATGAACGTGTTTGCACTTTATTGTTCTAAGATAACCCTAATAATGTATTTTACAGTCTCAAAGAACATTATTCACAGAGATCACGAAAAATTGCCTCAACCTCAGAAACAAGGGGCAAGTCCTCTAATTTGAGCCGCTCAAGATCCTGCCGACAGTCGTTCAATCCCTGGGTCCCGGAAGATCTTAGCTGAGGTGACCCCGAACGATCACCTTCCACTATTGGCATCGGGATCGGCGCTTCCGCCCGTGGACGGCCACCTCCTGTCGACCTTCTGCGGTTGTGTCTGGTCACTTGAGCCTATTATGACATCTATTTATCATATGGACTTACCCACGAAAAAGTAATTTCTGCCATTACAGATAATGGTAGTAACTTCGTAAAAGCATTTAAGGAATTTGGTTTGGAATTGGTAATTGCTGAAAACAATGGCACGTATTTTTTTTAATTATGCTAGGTTTTTGCACCATTAATTTATATATTTTTCTTATGATAGATGATGACATTAATGGTGGCGATGAAAACACAGAAGATACTAGCCTAGAATTTCAAGACATTTTTTTTAATGCTGTTAATGAACCAGAGATAATGGAAACTTCGGTTGTGTTACCAAACCATTTAAGATGTGCAAGTCACACTCTAAGTTTGATAGCCACAATCGACTTCCAGAAAATTATGAAAACTTCACCTATGGCTAGAATACATCATCCATCATTTGCAAAGTGCACTGCTCTTTGGAATGTATCCCGTAGGCCAAAAACAGCCGAAATAATTTTCAATATTTTGGGTTGTAGTACCCCTGTCCAACTAGATGGAATTCACTGTACGACTCTGTATCGCAGTTAATTAAATACAAAGATAAAATAAACCGAGTAAATCGAGAATTAAATTTAAATTTGTTTAAAGAAATGGAATTAGAATATTTAGAAGAATTTTGTACTGTAATGAAACCTCTCGCAACTGCATTAGATTTTTTACAAAGAGATACTACATGCTTTTATGGGCAGCTGTTACCAACATTGTTTTCTTTGAAAAGCAGGATGCAGACCTTATAGGAAAAAAATCTTCGTCATGGAAGCTTTATAGTGACTGGTCTAATAAATGCATTGGAGAGAAGATTCGCTAATTTTCTTCAATTATTGCCCGAAGTGAATGAAGCAACAATAGCCTCTTGTTTCCATCCTTCTTTTAAAATGAGATGGTTGCCAGAATATTTAGAATTGGAACGGAAACGGCTACAAAATTTATGTGTTACCTCAATGGAACAATTAATAGGAGCAATCGATGAGCAAACAGGAAGTAGTGATAATGATGACGATTTTTATGTTTTCTCCTCTCCTAAGTCACACAATAAGCAACAGTCGCAAGCAGAGTTGGAGGTGATGACTTTTCTAAATGACAAAAGTAAATCACTTACCAGCTTGAATGGTTACCCTACAGTTAAAAAAATGTTTATTAGATTCAATACTAGTTTGTGTTCCTCAGCATCTGTTGAAAGATTATTTTCATTTGCTGGATTTATTCATTCGCCAACAAGAGGAAGTTTAGCAGATGCATTATTTGAAAAATTAGTTTTTCTTAAAGGAAACAAACATGTTAAAAAGTGATTATAAAATGTAATACCCACAAGCATATGTTGTAACATTATATTTATACATATACATATATAAAAATCAAAGGAAAGTTTTCTGAAAAGTACGCAGATTGGTTAAACGGCGAAGATTTAAAATTCTCTGTTTCTATATATGTATATTGTTTTAAAAAATAAAATTTGAAAGAGGACTATTTTGTATTTTTCAAAGTATTTCAATTACTATTTTGTATTTTAAATACATGACACAAAGGTATTTTGTATTTTGTATTTTAAATACATGACACAAAGGTATTTTGTATTTTGTATTTTAATTACACTAAGGTAATGTATTTTGTAATTTATATTTTAAATACATTAGAGTGTGTATTTTGCCCAGCTCTGGGTATAATAACATTATAGAAAATAAAAGAACAGATGCCGTTTCTGTAAAAACAAAAACCGACACCTGGAAGAAAATAGCAGAAGAATTTAAGTGCCAAAATATGGTTCCACGATCAGCTGAACAATTAAAACATTTATATGAAAATTTAAAAAGGCACACCCGAAAGGAGGCTGCAGATGAAAATGTAAGTAATCCTTGATCATTTGTAATGAGCAGGTTAATTCATTTTAATGAATGCCAAAATAATTAGGCCTTGTCGTGTAAAATGTGATTAACCACTGTGTAAGAATTTTGCTTGGAGGACCAAATGTTGAGTTTCTCTTACAATAATTAGATATCTTCAGCAGATTGCAATATGTTTTTTTATTTTGCCATGAATATGAAAACGTACAATTTATTCAATCTAAAAATACACATGTGGGATAAATACTATCAATTTTACTTTATTCAATATGCCAACGGATGTCTTGAACAGTGAAATTACTTAAGTACTAATGTATTTAACTACATTTTGTACAAGTGAGCCTTAGTTAATCTATTTCATATGAAATGCAATCATCGGTGTAAAATTCCTTGCATCCCAAAATCTAAATACCTTGTTATAATTGATTGCATATTAATACAAAGTAGCAATACTTTAGGATATATACTTTGCATTACATTCTTTTTTAGAAAAAACGGTATGAAGAAATGCAGGAGCTAGGAGTTTCTGTAAAGGAGAGCCAGAAGTTTCAGGAAATTGCTGCAATTGAAAAGGTAATTTGAAACATTTGTTTTATGTCCGATGCCTCACATTTTTAAGTGCAGATTAAATTTATGTTGTGTTTAGAATGACAGTGTAAGACCAAAATAATATCAATCATAATCTAATTGACACAATTTAGTGGTAGATAGTGATTTCAGTTTATTAACAAAAATGTGGTAAAATCGAGTATGAATCACAGAAACTTAGTGGTAGCAATAATTTGGCGTCAAAGTAAATATGATTTGCAGAAAGAACGTGAGCAGACTGGAGGTGGTAGTTGCTCCACTCAGTTGTCAGATATCGGAAGTCAAGTGTTAGAAATTTTAGGGGACCAAGTGCAGCCACTGGAAAACGTTTATGATAGTGCTGCGGACTATTTTGGTAAACTCTGAACCCTCATTGTTTATATCAAAGTTGAGATCATATTAATATTTAATTAATTATTTTTATTTGTATAATTAGGCATTAAAAACCACGACTTCACAACAACTGGAATCATGTTGTTTCAGAAAGTTATCATTTCATGTTTCTAAATTCAATATACGTATACGTACAGTTTGTTAAATGGATCTTTTTATGCACGTCATTGATTTTTTCCGTAAAAAACTCGTCAATACTCTTAAGCCAAGTAATAAATTAAGTAAAAATTAATTAAAGTAAGTTTTACTTTACAAACATTTGTATAAAGACGTTCTTTTTTTAATCCTAACGAGTGATGTACCTAGGTACAATAGTTATATATAAAACTTGATTTTAATAGTGCCGTTTGTCAATGACGTGCGTAAAAAGATCCATTTAACAAACTGTATTTCAGTGGATTAGGAATTAGTTGCTACATTATGTCACTTATACAGTCTTTTTCTTTTGGTTTTCCCCTTTTGTCAAATGTGTTTCCGAATTTGTCAAATGACTTTCCAATCCGCAGGCCTACTATACTTTGAACAGATTGGAAAGTCATTTGACAAATTCGGAAACACATTTGACAAAAGGGGAAAACCAAAAGAAAAAGACTGTAAGTTAAAAGTCCATTTCTGTGGTTTCATATTGAGCCTTCCCTTTGTTATAAAGTCATGGTAGTATAGTATTATTAGTTTTTAATAATGCATAACTTGTTGAATCTAGGTAATATTATGCTAAATGAAAATTTAATGGAAATCCCAGTCCCAGAATCCAACAATGTACCGAGTACCGAGTCCTTAATTCAGACTGCACCCTCCTCATCTCCACCAGTTTTAATCAAGGTTCCACTTCCACTTCCACATCCACAAAAAAGGAAAACAATACTAAAAAAAAAATTTAAGACGTATGAAAAATTAAGAATAATTTATATTAAAAAGAAAATACAAAACGAAAATTTGAAAAGAAATTTACTGATGCGTGAGCATCAATTACAAAATGAAATGAAAATTTACAGAAGACAGTTGGAAAAATTACAATAAATAAATTTTTTACATGTAAAATTGTATTTTATTTAGTAGCTGTAGAAGTACCACGATTGAAAACTTCCACACTCTGGAGTCTAGAAGGCTGTATTTTACTCGTGTTAGCCAATATTATTATTAAATAAATAATTTCATAGCTTTCTAAAGGGTAAAAGTATTCGATCACATGGTTGGTAATTTTTTTTAGAATTTTCCATCTAATTTAAACAGTGTCTAATTTAAGGTTCTAAAATCTATGTACTTACAAATTTCATCTGACAAGAGCTATCTTCACTTACAAATCTAATGTTAATTGTTCATGTAAATAACTACAAATTATACAAATTGGATTTACGACATATGCATTCGTTCTCAAGGATTTACTTATTATTCTTAATTCAGTAAAACATGATTTCACATCATTACACACAAATTTACACAAAATTACAGTTAATTTGTTTTTAGTTCTATTTTACTACAGTTGTAGTATCATTAGGTATGTTCCATTCGACAGAATTTCAAGTTCTGAACCGTTCAAATCATGCGCAGTATGAAATTTATATCCAAGTTTGTGCACTGCTCATGCTCAGTACGATTTTGAACGGTTCAGAACTCGAAATCTTGACGAATAGAACGGACATTTTTATTAATTTTTTTTTTGTGGAAAGTCATTAAGTGGGCCACATAAGAATTGCTAAGTTAACTTTGCGTACAGTCGCAGATATAAGAAGAACGACTAAAAATTTATTTGGCACTATTGATCGTATAATAAGGTCGAATTTTGAAGTCTTATCGCTTCTCGTTCTGTTTATAGTCGCCGATAGTACGTAGTGTGAGGAACTGTGATGTTGATATTGTTACGATAATATTTGAATTAAGGTAAATGAGAGGCGTAGCTTTATAAAACAACACATCTATTAATTACTTACATTATTAATATACACCACAAGAGTTGTTCACTCTAAACACAAAGTCAATCTAATACTGAACTGTGCAATATGAGTTACTATTATATATAGGGGAAGAACTATTTTTAGTTAGTGCTGGTCGCGATATATGATTCATTGACAGATTGTTGATGCATTGCGCTTATATGGAAACGTCAACGTTGCCTTTCTATATTTATTTCTGTTTTTCGCGGAACCCTGATGAATGGTTTTATGCAAGTTCAATCTCGAAAGTTCTGTACTGCTTCCTTTGTTACATTTTCCCCCCTCGCAAAAAAAAATTTGGGGCAGGTTGTTCTTATATCACGTGGGTGTTCTTTGGACTTCGTATGTTGCGTATTACGAATGTCGAACAGAGTACTGGCAAGAACGGTATTGGACCGTCAGTTACGGATGGTCCAGCGCTTGTGTCTGAGAGGGCGATGTTGGATTCCGCAGAGCCATGGTATGAATATTGTCCTTTCCTTGAGGCCAGGTGAATGCGGCTAATGGTATAGACAGTACCATTAGGGCCTTTGGGCATCTGCTGCAGTAGCGTTTTAATCGGCTAGGCGGCGGAACCGTTGGTTACGGCTTGCTGCAGGATATCGTCCGGGGTTAGCGGTCCCATTGGAGACAGGCGTAGACTATTTGGAGGGGTTGATGCTAATCGTCCCTTTTCTGCAGAACCCAGAACATCTGGTTTGTAGGGGATGTTTCCTGGTATGGCATCGCGACAGGTGCACTAGGTTGGTACCACGTTGTGGATTACCGTGAATAATTTAGGGATACCTCCTAATGACTGCTTTCCGGAATCCTTTGATAGAGCAGCCGTTGGGGCGTGGTCCCGACCTGCTGGATGAGGTGGCTTTGGCTGTTATTGTTGGATGACTTGCCGCTTGCAGAAGAAACAGAAATTATCTTGAGAAACTTCGGTGGATATTGTGGTAAACTACAAAATAAACAAAGTATAGGGGTTTTTCCATAAAAAGTTTCAGTTACAATCATTGGATGAGTATTTTTTATACTATCTTATATTAGTAGAAAGTGTGAATTTAACAATTAATATAAAAAAACCTACATTTTTTACAAAAACAATTCGCCTAAATATTTAATTATAACGTTCATGTTTGTTATGCAATGTGATAACTATTAAATACTGAATGTAAAACACAATCAAAATTTGCGGGCTAGCAAAAAGTTAAATAATTTTAACAATCATCTTATCTTAATTATATGTTTACTAACATAATTTCGTCGACTGAGTTTCAATGATGGTGGTCTCTGCGCAGAGTGTGAAACGTTTTGTTTAATAACAGTAACACGAGATTATCTCAGTACGCGGTGTATAAGGCCTATTTACACCAGTAGTAAGATAAAGAGGTGTATATGTTCATTAAAATACCAAATAATGCTTTTAATAATACTAAAAACAACAAAAAGTTCTAATAAGACATAGGTGATTGAGTTAATATTTAAATAATATTTAACTAAACATTCAAATTACTTTGTAACTTATCTATTCTTTTATATGCATAAAGGTGTATATACAGGGGGTATTTGAAAATTAAAATTCTTTCGTCGTGAAATGCATTTCTTGATATACGTAATTCTGTTAGTCAGAAAGATAATGATTTTAAATTACATTCGTGTTTCTCTAGAAACAAGGGATTTTCCCGCACAGGTGGAGTCGGGAAATAGAAATGGGAATGCGAGTAATCTCGCTGGGCAGTTCAAAATTGCAATTGTGGCCTACTTATAGCTTTCGCATGAGTTTATTTGAAAATAGTTCTGGGGAGAAAATTTATTTCGCCGTATGTGTACGTAGTACTTCGCGAAGTAATTGTTATTTGTGATGGAGTGTGCGCACAGGGTGATCTGAAATCATCAACATAAAAAAAATTCAAATAAACGTAGGCCGGGTCTGCATAACTGCAACAATAAACCAATGAGTGTACGGAAATTTCTGAAACAGAAATAATATTTAATGTTTATACATGTATTTATCTATTTATACATAAACTTAAAAATAAATAGTTTTAATTTTGTGGAGGCTGCCACGCTTCATAATATGGTCTTATTCTGCTTACATGAACCACATCGGTTTTTGAATTTTTGTTTGGACCTTTTTGGACAATGTAATCTACGTCGGTATGTTTCTTAATAATGTAATACGGTCCAAACCAACGTAAAAGTAATTTTTCACTTTTACCAACTTTGCGTATAGGGGTGAAAACTTTCACTTTATCACCTTCTTGAAATTCGACATGACGGTGAGAATCGTCGTATCGTATTTTAGCTTTATTTTGTGACTGTTTAATGTTTTCAGTAGCAGTATTCCGAATAGCTAAAATACGGTCACGTAAATTTTTTATATCTGTTGCTTCGACATCCTGTGATAGAGTAGCTTCAGACGGAAGCTTTGGCTCACGGCCATAAATAAGGCTGAATGGTGACATGCGTGTCGTTTCTTGGATTGCAGTATTGTAAGCAAAAGTTACATGTGGTAAATAAAAGTCCCAATCAGTTTGTTGAGAATTAGTATACAAACTGAGCATATCAGCTAGGGTTTTATTAAACCTTTCTGTCAATCCATTACACTGTGGTCGATAACTTGTTGTAAATTGGCTATTAACGCCCATAATTTTCAACAACTCAGCTATAAATTGCGACTGAAAAACTTTACCTCGATCACTTAAAATTTCTTTTGGGCAACCATGCCTACTTATTATATTTTCAAATAAAAATTTAGCGACTGAATTAGCTTTACCGTCTCGTAAAGCTCGCGTTTCTACCCACCGTGTGGCGTAGTCGGTCGCTACTATAATCATAGTGTTTCCTTTTGAACTTCTGTGAAAAGGACCTAATAAATCAATTCCAAGTTTTTGGAAAGGTAACCCTACTTGAATGGGTTGTAATAATCCTGGGGGTGGTTTGTTAGTGTAATCTTTTCGTGCTTGACAATCTGGGCATCCACGAACATAGGCTTTAATATCTTTTAACATACCGATCCAGAAATAACGATCTTTAATACGATGGTAAGTTTTAGCAAATCCTAAATGTCCTGCTAAAGGTTCGTTATGATTGGCAAATAATATTTCTTCTTTTAATGTTTCGGGAATCACTAGTAAATTTTCGGAACCTATTGCATTAGGATTTTTCTTATATAAAATGTTGTCAATTAAAACAAAATTTTTTATTTTTCTTCTCATAATTGCTGTTAAATCTTGATCTGGACTTAAAAGAGCATTTTTAATTTCACTAATGAAGGTGTCAGAGTCCTGTGAGGTTACAAAATTATCAGGGATTGAAACAAAAATGGGTAAATCTTGATCAACTTGCTCGTCTTCTAATGAGGCTTCATTTACAGGACAACGGCTTAGGCAATCACTGTCTTGATTTAACTTTCCTTTTTTATGAATTATTTTATAATCATATTCGGATAATATGAGTATCCATCGTGCGGTTCTTCCTTTGGGATTTTTTAAAGTTTTTAAGAAACATAATGCGTGATGATCAGTTATAATTTCTACTGGTTTACCGTAAATTAGATGTCTGAGTGTTTTGAGACTCCAAATAATGGCTAATCCTTCTAAATGTAATACCGAATAATTTTTCTCTGCTTTTGTTAAAGTTCGAGAGATATAGGCGATAGGATGAGATTCTCCGTTAAAATTTTGTAATAAAACAGCTCCAATTCCTTTAGATGAAGCATCTACTCTTAGTTCAGTTTTTAATTTTGGATCGTAATGAGCTAAAACGGGAGCTTCAATAAGTTTTTGTTTTAATAAATCAAATGATTGTTGTTTTTCCTCATTCCAAGTAAATTTTTCATCTTTCTTTAAAAGATTATAAAGTGGAAAAGCAATTTTTGCAAAATTTGGAACAAATTTTCTGTAAAAATTACAGAGGCCTAAAAAACGTTGGAGTTGTTTTATGGTTTTGGGTTCTTTAAAATTTTTTACAGCTTTAATTTTTGATTCGTTTGGACGAATGCCTTTTTCGTCTATTTCATACCCGAGTATTTTGATGTTTGTCTGTAAATATTTACATTTATTAGGATTTAAGGTTAAACCGGCTTGGCGGAGTCGTTGGAATACTTTTTGTAATCGTCTCATATGTTCTTCAAGAGTGTCCGAAAAAATAATAATGTCGTCTAAATAAATTAAAACTTCTTTCCATTTCATTCCTTCAAAAACTTTATCAGCTAAATGTTGAAAAGTTGCAGGCGCGTTACACAGACCGAAAGGAAGGACGTTAAATTCATATAAACCGTCTGTTGTTATGAAAGCGGTTTTTTCTTTACTTTCTTCTGTTAATCCTACTTGATAATAGCCGCTGAATAAATCTAGGGATGAAAAATATTTAGCTCCTTGCAAACAATTTAGACAATCTTCAATTAAAGGTAGAGGATAAAGATTCTTTTGACGAGTTACATTATTTACTTTCCGATAATCAACACAAAATCGATAAGTGTTATTAGGTTTTCTGACTAAAACAACAGGAGACGACCAAGGAGACTGACTAGGTCTAATAATTTTATTGTTTAACATTTCTTTTACTTGTTCACTAATAATTTCTCTTTCTTTATGTGACACTCTGTATGGTCTACTCGAAACCGGACTCGCTTCCCCCACGTCAATGTGATGTTTGAGTACTGTGGTTAAGCCAATTTGGGACATATCTGAGGCAAAAATATCTGTAAATTTGGATAACAATGTATCGAGTTGATGTTCAAATGACGAAGGTTTTATAATTTTATTTGTAGTTACTTGGTGGAAAAGATCAGATTTATGTGAGAATGGGGGCAATGTTTCAAAGTATCCTATAGTCGTATTCGCAAATAATTTCTGAGGAAAGTTTCCAAAATTTGTTATTTCTAACATAAAACAATTTTTTGTTCGGAAGGGGTTTTTTGTTATTGTTAAATTTCTTGAAAGGAGAAAATTGTCACGAGGAATAAAATTATTTTTCATGGTATTTGTCGTACTTAATTTGTTGTTTAAAACAACTTCAATAAACTGAGATTTATTAGGATGAAGGAGAACGTCTGTTTTAAGACCAATTTTAGCGTCGTTGGTTTCGTCTTGAACATTTTTGTTTCTCATATTTTTCTTAGGGTGTCGTAAAAAGAAATTATCCAATTTAGTAATGTCTTTACACGGGACTCGTGTATTGCCACAGAGTTCTAAATAATTTTGAGGGAAATTAATAATTGCTTTTGATTTTCGAAGAAAAGAAGTTCCTAAAATTAAAGGTCTTGGTAGATCGCGTACTACAAGAACTTCTAGTGGAAAAAATTTATTAGAAATTCGTAATTTAATAAAACTTTTACCGATTACTTTAATAGGTTCGTTTCCAGCTGTAATTATATTTAAAGGTCGCTGTAAAGAAATGTAATTAGAAATGTAGCGAGAATTAATTACATTGTGTAAAGCTCCAGTGTCAACTATAACTTTTAAGGATTGGTTTTCTAAGGTTGCTGGGATAGTGACTATTCCAGATGATGAGAAAGAGTACAGATTATTTTCTTTGTTTTCCGAGATGAATCTAGGTTTTACTGGGAAACGTTGCTTTGGTTTTAGTGACGCAATATTTTGATTTTGTTTTCTATTAACTCGAAATCGTTGCGGAGAAAAAGTTTGTTCCCTAACAAACTGTTTAGGTTGCTCTCGGTTATAATTAAATTTCCGTGAATAATTTTTTGTTTTATTTGAGTGTTTATAATAACACGAATAAGAAACATGACCCGGCTTGTGACAAATAGAACAGATGTCCTTGCATTTGCGCGCGCGTTTATTTAGATTAAATTGAGTCGCGGATGCAAACCGTGTATTTTCAAACGATGCATTATGCGCGAGCGTATTGTTATCCTGAAGAAATAATTCAGGATTCTTTAACTGTGACGCTATAGTCCGTTTTCGTGTGTCACTTAATTTTTGTACAAGAGCTTTAAAATCTTTTAATGACATATCCGGGGTGGATAGTAACGAAAATTGAGTAATGTAGATAGGATGTAGTCCATTTTCAAAATAATCTAAAATTTGTTCAAAAGGCATATTTGGATTTAAATCATTACACATTTCTAAAATATCGTACATATACTTTAGTATATCTTCGTTTTCTTTTTGACTTCGTTTCCTTAATTGGTTTTTAAGTTCTCGAATACAATATGTAATTCCGAATTCTTTTTTAAAATCACGGACAACATCGTTCCAAGTTTTATTACTATTTTCTACAGCCGAAAGATAATTATTATACCAGATATTTGCAGCTCCATGAAGAAATGAACCGAAAAAATTTATCTTATGTACATTTGACCAGTTATTATTGTTAGCACATTTTTCATAATTTTTTATAAATTTAATTACATTTGTCGTTGTTGGGATAAATATTTCAGGACTAATGAATTTAGGAAACCGTGGAGTATTATTTGCCTCTCGCGCTAGAGCGATTGTGATTTGACCGCGAGCATTTTGATTTCCGTTCATGTTTACGGTTGATCGTGATACGTAAGCAGATTTTATTTTAGTTTAAATTTCTAATCTGTTAATATAAAAAGTTACTTGTATTTGGAGACTTTAACACATTATTGATACTAAATAGATACTAAATATCACGACAATTATTTAACACGGTTAATAAGCATAATTTATTGAAAGAGTAGATACGCGTCTTATTAAAAAAAAAATGCAGTAAAATTTAACATTGCTTCTCATTACCTCGTTAAATTCTTCTAAAATAAAATCAGTACGTTTACTCAAAAACAAAAAATTATTAAAGATAATTGAAATTTAGAAAAATTTTCCCCAAAAAAAATAATTTTTCTGGGAACTAAATTACTGACTACATTTTGGACCTTTAGGCGCCACCACCAATAAATGTTACGATAATATTTGAATTAAGGTAAATGAGAGGCGTAGCTTTATAAAACAACACATCTATTAATTACTTACATTATTAATATACACCACAAGAGTTGTTCACTCTAAACACAAAGTCAATCTAATACTGAACTGTGCAATATGAGTTACTATTATATATAGGGGAAGAACTATTTTTAGTTAGTGCTGGTCGCGATATATGATTCATTGACAGATTGTTGATGCATTGCGCTTATATGGAAACGTCAACGTTGCCTTTCTATATTTATTTCTGTTTTTCGCGGAACCCTGATGAATGGTTTTATGCAAGTTCAATCTCGAAAGTTCTGTACTGCTTCCTTTGTTACAATATGCAACATACATAAGTACCATTGTATGTACCTGTACCATTTCTCCCTAGAGATTAATTATTATTTGTCAGGTCCTTCCTTCTTTCTAAGGGGTAGTTTTGAGGAGGTAACTTCAGTATTTTATTCCTAACTTTTATTTTGTACATATTTTATCAACAATTTGTGAAGGAAATATTCTTTAGATTATTTGGCACACAAAAAATATATAGATATATCCTACATTATTATCAATTTCTTATTTTTCACTTGTGGAAAAAAAATTATAGAAAAACGTGACCTCATTTTTTGATATTTAGTTAAAAGTTTGATGCAAGTAGCAAATGTGACAATTCAAATTTTGACGCCAGATTACTGACACGTAATTACAGTGACAACGTGAAGTACCAACCAATTTCAACCAAAATATATTTGGGGAAATTTTCTTTTTGGCAACATAATTCAACAGGAGGTGGTTTTCTAATTGAGACAGACAATGTGGCTGTAGGGTGCTGTAGGTGTACCAACACCACCTGTAGGGTTTTGAACGTTTTTTGTTTGGCAATATTTTTATAACTTTCCAAAATAATTGTCAAGAAGAAGAGAAGTTCAAAAGTTTGTAGATGTTTGTTGCGCAGTTGATAGTTATGAATTAATTTTAACATTATTGCTGAAAAACAGTATTAATGAGTGTTCTTCTGATGACATCATTTTGTCTCCCTACTGCTGCCAAGTTTTCTGCATTTATTGCGATGTAATCATATCAAAGGATATTCCTCTGGAGGATTTGGGTCATTGATGTTAATTGCTAAATTGTGTAAAGTACAGCATGCAATGATGACTGGTAAAACGTGATCAAGTTTTAATGCCATTCCTACATGCAGACAAGGGAACCTTCTCTTCAAGACACCAAAACATCTTTCTACGGTATTCCGTGTTCTAATGTGGGCAATGTTGTATGCTTCTTCTGCTGGAGTGTGGGTGTTAAGAAGTGGAGTAAGGATATATTTTCTGCAAGGATATCCACTATCTCCTAAAAGAAAATTGTTGCCGTATCGACCACGTTCCAAGTCTGTCTTCAATGGACAATCATTAAATATTGTACTATCGTGTACAGAACCAGGCCACCTTGCAATAACATGCCTGATTTTTAATTTTGCATCAGCAACTACTTGAACGTTTACAGAAAAGAAACCTTTTCTATTGCGATACAGCTCAGCACGGTTACCACCAGGTGAAATTATTTTAATATGGGTGCAGTCTACGGTGCCAATGACATGAGGAAATCCCGCTATTGCGTAAAAGTTTAATGTGACTTGCTGAGCTTCTTCTTCTGTTGGCATTTTAATAAATTGTTTGCCTTGCGTTGCAATAAGATGAGTGACACGATGAATTATTCTGCATACCGATGGTTTTTGGACGTTGAAGGTATCACCAATCAGCTGTTGAAATGCTCCAGTAGCATAATAGCGCAATGTTATCAGCAACTGATTTACAGCACTTATAGATTTGTTTTTGTTTGTTGCCGGCTCTAGTGTGGGACCTAATGTATGTAACAGTTCCATACCACCTTCTTTGGAAAAGCGAAACCTTAACTTAAATGCATCGTCGTCCAAATCATTGAAAGGATTTTTTCTCTCTCTTATTAAACGAATTCTACCTTGAGGAGGCATTTCTTCATCATCAGATAAAGAAGAAAATGAGGATGCAGACATTCTGAAATAAGTTTGAATTGTTTATTGTTCAAAATAACTTCAGCAATAATGTAGTAAAAATTAATTAATAAACCAAGCCAAGTAAAAAAGTATAAAAGTTTCATTATTTCTCATATTTAAGGTAAGTTAAATTTTTTAATAAAATTATACTTACTTTTTAGATTAATGTGTTGAATTTTTATGTTAAAAAAGCTTTATAATAACTAGAAAACTCACTCGACACTTTTTAATCGATGGAATTCTATCGATGAATCTAACATCTGATTAGACAGAAGTAAACAAAGCATTATCTCTTAATCGAGCTTTGTGAAACACTTAACGGAGCATTTAGACTATTTAACGGTTGATTACAGAACGAACCGTTTAGTAATCAGTGTTAATTTAAGCATCGTTAAATGCAATTGTTTTCCTGTTTAATCATTCGTTACATAGTTAATCGTAACTTAAATATTAATTGAAGCTCTGTGAAACCGGCCCTGAGTCTGATTATTCGTTGTTTATACTTTCAAATGCCTGTAACTTCAAAACAAATAAAGATCGACCTACCAATTTTGTGTTTTTTAGTTTTACAATTGAGTCTATTTTATGCTCCCAATGTTTGAACATAACGATACGAAACATCTTGTATATTATTACAGGTTTTTATGGAAATTTGTAAGTCACTATATAATGCAGGATTGAAAAGTATTCTTAGTCGCCAGTTTAACCAAGATGCTCTTGGAATTTTTTTTTTGATCGATTCGAAGTCGAGGATTTCGGAATATAGTGTACATGTACACTACATGTAGTGCGTTCACATGTGCTTATAAGTCATTGTTGATTAATAACCTTGTGAGTGCACATTCTCTAGGAAGTAATTGTGCGAAAGATGCACTGGATCGCTGTCTGCCCGTCCTCAAGGCGCCCAGAGCCATCAAGGGAAGTGTTTCCAGTGGAGGTGGAATTAGAAAATATCACTTACGATCATGATTTAATTACTGCAGCCGAACAATTTGAAACTCTTTCACCACGTCTTGTAACAGAACAAAGTATTGAACAATTATTACCAATACAAACACTTTCATATGTGGCTGGATATACACCAACTTATTTATATTGTTACATATGTAAAGGTTTTTTATTGTCAGAATGTCCAACGAAAATACATGCTGTAGTTAACGTACGTAAATATTCCAATATAAAATCTTTATATTGTAACATTTATTTTGACAATAAATATTCCAATGATTGTTCCAACATCTAATACTTAATTTTACACAATTATTTAAAAAGACACTTTCCAACTTTTACTAATTTCATTTAATTGATGTATTTAACGATTCATATCTGACAAGTAACTCCATCTTCTTTACATTAGCGATTACTACGGATCGTGGAACCGCTCGATTGTCTTCGATAATAGAATTCTCAACCTGTGTAGAGATTAGTGCGAAATTCAAATTTCCGCAAGTTCATATTTAAGATGATCAGCTTCTTTTTCGGTTCATTCTAACTAGAAGGTATAGAAAGAATAATGGTGTCTTAGTGAAAAACTTTCATACTTTCAATAAAATGTAGTTTATTATCATCATCCTTAAATGTATTCATAAATTAAATTTAATGTAAAACCCTTCAACATGAGGTGAGCTATTTTCTTCTCGTATTTTTAACTTCTACTGGTTATTTGATCATGTCCGCCTCGAAATATGTTGAACACGTTTCTACGATTTCCTTTATCGTAGGGTTTTAAGGATAGTGGATAATATCAAATCCTAATTGAAGCCGTAAGAGCTAACAACCACCTTTGATGTAAATTTGGAAATTCAACCTCCCGTTTTCTGTGCGTTCGTCCACGCGGTCCGAAATGAAGTAGCGACTTCTGAGGCCCGTCTTCGAGGATATAATTTGTTTCTCTAAATCCTTGCGGTCCATTACCCGTGGTGCATGGATCAATTTTCTATATCTGGGAGTGTGGACCCATTCGGCGGATGGATTAGGGACCGTACAATTCCACGGTTTCCTCAGCCGTTGCTGCTGATACAGGAGCTCCAGGTTTTTATTGAACCATTTCCATTTTACTGAATTATTTTCACTGTCCATTACTTAAAATTTTTATATATTGTTCACTACATGGAATTATGTTAATCTTAGTAAGATTCATCAACCTAAAATATTTAAATTTTTTTTATTGAATATATTTAATAATAATTATATTTACAATTTATAATAACTTGTGAACTAAGTGAAGCTTCATGAGGTACCTCTTTGAACTTTTGTTTTACCAATTCATATATATTATGCAAGTAATGACGTTATTAATCTAATATCATCTGTCAAAGGACATGTATATAGGCTTGTACCATTAATATGTCACTAGACTTTAATTGCCAAAACATTGAAATCATCATTTTTATCTTACCGTCAACTGGGGTGTCTCGGAACATGGGGATGATTGGGAACAAACACGAGTTTTAAATTTCGTTCGTTTATGTCGGTAAAAGAGGTTTCTTATCAATGAGTGTAGTGCACAGTTATTCACAGATGGTACCGTTGTCGATTTCCAAAACTTATAAAACTGTTCGATTCAATTAAAGGTAAGTTTATTATAATCAAAATCATTACTTGAAAATCGTAGATTTTGATGGCCATTAATGTGATGTATATTAAGTCTATGCAAACTTTTATAAACACTATAATATTTTTTTTCGGATACTTCAGTCTGTTGACTTTGAGGTTACGTACGAATTTTACGAGGGAATCACAGATTTTGTAAATTATGACTTTTTTTTATTTTTTCTAGTCTATTTCGGGGTGAAACGAGACATCATGCCTCGCAATTATAAGACACCATTAGATAGTCGAAAAAATTGTAATTACGATCCAAACACTTTCGCCAAAGCTTTACGTCATGGAGAAGAACAGAAGAATGACATTAAGAGAAGCTCAAGATGTTTATGGCATACCAAGAACAACGTTACATTGGCATCTCAAGGGGGGGTTAAAATCCTTAGGCGGGCAAACTGTTCTTTCTCCTAAAGAAGAAGAGTTAATAGTGAAGGTTATAAAAATCGCAGCTGAGTGGGGATATCTCTTAGAGGGTGTAGACATTCGTCGCCTCGTCAAGGGCATACTTGATAGACTTGGAAGACGTGAAAATTCATTCAAAACCAATTTTCCAGGAGAAGATTGGCTTCAGTTGTTTTTGAAGCGAAGTGCCAAAGACCTCACTATTCGTTTATCAGAAAATATTAAAAGGGCAAGAGCTGCTATTTCTCCTGAAGTTATTAATGAATTTTTTGACAACTTGGAAACTAGTCTTGATGGTGTGCCTCCAGAAAACATCCTTAATTATGACGAAACAAATTTTGTAGACGATTCCGGAAGAAGAAAAGTGGTCGTGCGGAGGTCTGCAAAACGTGCTGAACGAATAATCGACTCTTCAAAGAGCGCAACATCCGTAATGTTTTCAGTAACAGCCGATGGTCATATGCTTCCTCCATTTGTGGTATACAAAAGTGAATATATTTACGATAACTGGGCCCTTAATGGTCCTAAAGACTGTCGGTTTGCAAGATCAAAAAATTGATGGTTTGATCAGAGTTTATTTGAAGAATGGTTTTTGCACATTGTGTTCCCTTATTTTCGACGCAAAGAAGGTAAAAAGGTATTAATAGGGGACAATTTAGCCAGCCACTTATCCCTTATGATGGTACAAGAATGTGAAAAAAATGACATTAAATTCGTTCTGCTGCCACCAAATTCTACACATCTCACACAACCTCTCGACGTGTCGGTCTTTGGACCTATGAAGAAAAGTTGGAGAAGAGTTTTAACATCTTGGAAAAAGAAAAATAAAGGTCCTATACCCGAGAAAAATTTTCCATCTTTGCTTAATCGTTGTTTGCGCCAGATTGAAACAAACACTTCTGAGAATATTAAATCTGGATTTCGTTCAACGGGCATTGTACCAATAAACAGAGACCAAGTTTTAAAAAAATTACCGAACCGACCGTTGAATGAAAATAACGTAAACGATGCCTTAACCTTAATCGATTACTGATCTTTTTCAGGACATTAGAGAATCACAGACTCCACTAAAATTTAGGAAGAAGAAAATTAATGTCCCCCCTGGACAGAGTGTAACACAGGGCGATTTTAACAATGATGGAAGTGACATAAATGATAATAGTGCTGAACCTAGCCACAGAGTTAGTGAGGAAAATGAAGATTTAGATTTTCTTGTAGATGAAGATCTTGACGAAGTTTTAGCTGCAGACAGCCTTCAAGATACAGAATATGATCTCAAAATCGACGACTTTATAGAAGTAAAATTTACTACTAAGAAAACCGAAAAGTATTTTGTGGGCGTAATCAAGTCTTTCACTAAAACTGAAGATGGGACTGCCATTACTGCCCATTTTTTACGTCCTTATCCAAAGATTGACAACACATTTATATTCCCAGATGTTCCTGATATCAGTGATGTAGAAATATCACAAATAACACAGAAATTACAGAAACCAATTCAGTTAAGGAGAGGTGGATATCAGTTTAAAGATGGAAAACTTCTGTCTTATAAAATGTAATTTCATCCATATTATCGTATTTGTACTGTATTTGTACAATTTAACAATTACTTTACAATGAAAGAATGAGTACTCAGAGATCTGTTATAGAAATGGCATTCGCTTTACTAAAAGGTATGTAAATTTTAATAAGTAAACTAATAATTTCTTATGGAACTTTACAGGGAAATGGAGACGTCTCAAGTATTGATATGTCTTTAGCAGACGAAATTTCAAATGTCATCGCAGCTTGCTGTATTCTCCACAGTTTTATTTTAAAGCAGGAAGAGTTTGATGTACAAGACATAAATGTTGGCGATAATGGTAATCATGAAAATAACCTACAGGATAATGATGAAGTACATGAGAGTGGAGCAATTAAACGCAATTACATTGCTTCTATTTTACAATAAAAAATACAATCGAAGAAATTTATAGATGCAACATATACTTAACAATTAGAATATAAGTTGTAATAATAATAAAGTTTGTAGTAGTAATACACTGTACATATTATTACTTATAGTTACTAAGAAATTCTCTGAAAAGATTAACCTTTTCGTGATTTATTCGATTGTTTTCCTCAATTGCTTTTCGAACTTTTTTAATTCTTCTAAACGTTCTTCGTTCACTTCAAGGCATCTTTTTCTGAAAGCATCTAATCTTTAAGGACGAATGCTGTTGATACAATCAGATGAAGTGGATGTTGAGGGTGTATTACTTAAACGATCAGACATTGGAGTTTCTACTCGGTCATTATCCTCAGTTAAGCATGAGTCAGTCATAGAAGCAACAACATGATGCGGATGAATAGTTTTATCTTCAGCAAAAATTTCTGAAACCCGTTTGTAATTTTCCCAATGGACTTTACCTCGTCCTGTATTTTTCTTTTTATTATTATCTACAATGGTTTTATATGTGCCTTTCATGTTGCGCATTTTTCTATCTAAGGTGTCACAATCCACATTACTGTAACCTTGCAATGTCATGACAAGACGAATTTCTTCCTATAACTTTATCTTTGGATTCCTAAATTGTTCATATAGTTTTTCATATGCATCCAAAAATAATAAAGTGGCTTCATGTTGCCAAGTAAATTTGTCAACTAAAACAGTTTACATAACACAATACAATAAAAATGACTAAATTAATGATATACCTTAATTTGCAATAGTAACATTTAAATTCAGTTCTTCATCTTCGCCTTGTTCCTTGTCCCGTAAAGTACGATGTTCTGATGTTTCAGATTGTAGGCTCCGAAATCTGCTGGTCTGTCTTAATCCACTTTTTTCTTGAACTGAAATACAAGCCATATGATCTAAATACAAATAATTTTTAGTAACAAATTAATGTGAAATTAATATTGAATCTAAATTAACTTGTACCTTCTGCGTTCTTCTTGATGACGCAATTTTTATCGATAATAAAGTCTTCTAAAATGTAGACTATATTAGCATTAGTATTTTGCAATTTTTTTTATAAATGAAATGGAAATGCTCTGATACAAAATATATATAACTTAAAGGTTATATTTATATTTACCCCCACCAACGAACCCTGACCGCTGAGCAACTCAACGAAAATAAACTACGCTGTGTCGAAATGACATTTCATGACAATACCATTTCCTGTTTTGGCATGGAATAACAGCCCAGCTGCAAAATTGTCATCTGAAATAACATGAAATCACTCGGGCTGACAAGGAGTTTGTTATGTTAGGTTATGTCCATTTCTGCGTCGAACGAATTAAGTTCCCTTGCGACACTCGTTTTTACTGTCTTTTTTATAATATTAAATCTGCTATTTAACTTTTCAACAATAATATTATAAAATTTTTGTGCAAATCGGTTTTGATTGCAGTGGATTCCCCGAGCAGGCTCTGCACAGCTGTTTCAGGCCTAGTTGGGCCTTCATCAGCAGAACCGTAGCCCGAGAACTCCACTGCAAACCATATGCTTTGACAGCACATGGCCGCCTTGCATTGGGATGACTTATTATGTGGCGGACTGGCTTCAATTTGTCAATCCTACTGCAATATCAGGTCAACAAGCGATCGAAAGATGTCGCTACTTATATATCCAATAATATTATACACCACCAATAGATTATAAATTTATAAACAATTCGCACACATGACACTTTGACTTTTACGAACTGCAACGCCATTTTTAATCCCAGTTGAATCGTAAAATTTTTACGATGCACAATTTCATGATCGATGTTGAATCGATTTAGATGCGTTGAAAGTTAAACCGTATGCAATCACAAATCGATTGTGAATCGATTTTATCCGTTGAATGCCCCTTATCATAAATTTTAGAAAGGGTGATGGTTGCTATAGGGATGATCGTTGATATGGTGAATAATATTTATCCGAAGTGTAAATAAACATTTCCAAAGAGAAAATTCATTATACTTTTGCCCACAAAGATAACTTCGTAACAAATTCACTCTTCACGACTTAACATAATTTTGACCTTTATAATTTATTAAACATTTAATTCATAATTTATTAAACATTTAATTCGTTATATCATTTATACCACAGTTCTAATTTCTCAGATTTAATTATTCAGTTCGTGTTTTTATATAAGTTTTGTTTAATATAACAGTTAAACTTTTAAGAATTGTATTTGAGTTAATTTTATTATTGGAACAGAAGTACCAGAAGTTTTCGTTTTACTAACTGAGCATGAATTATAGCAGTATTCAAATGAGACTTGAATTCACATTTTAATCGTAGTTTTAAAATTTTCCATGAAGTACTTCCTTTCTCATGTGACACAACTTCTTAGCTGATCCTTTTAGCATTCTTTTCCCATAAATAAACATCTGCAAATCGTCCCAGTATAAGTGCCAAGTCTTCGAAATCATTAATCCACTTTTCTATTGAGAATTTATCATCTCCAGAAAAATGAGCAATGCTATCCTCCACATCTTTTATTGTAAATCTAAACTGATTACGGTTTTGATGGTTTATCTCATCGAAATAATCCATAAAATTTTGTCTATCTATAATTAACCTCTTGTTCTTTTTTCTTCTACTGCTGCATTTTTTTCTCTTCGTAGTTTTGTTCATCTTCATCCTCAGTGTTTTCACTATCAGATTCTTCACTACT
The DNA here is from genome assembly GCA_958336345.1 of Dorcus parallelipipedus. NCBI lineage: Eukaryota > Metazoa > Arthropoda > Insecta > Coleoptera > Lucanidae > Dorcus > Dorcus parallelipipedus. Next base: position 10,939,339 of record OY284483.1, on the reverse strand, counting down.
TTCGCCTTTTGTACCATAATAAGATTTTAACCTTTCCAATAGAACCTTTTTTTTCCATCTACTGGTAACTGTAACTTCCTTAATTCCTCTCGTAATTCAGCTATTTTCATTGAATCAATGTTCTGATCAATTGGCTGAATAGGTTTTTTCTTTGTACCTGTTTTATTATGTACTAGCTTTTCGCAAATGTCACTGTCACCTCTCTTTTGATTTTCTTTCATTCTGATTTGATCGACCTCGACAACTTCATCACTATTGCCATCGTTGTCATACATTCTACTACTTTTCAAACACAAATATCGACACAATAAGCGACTTATTTGCGTCTTCTCCAACTTATTACGCACCTAAACGACTTTGTTGTCAACAATTTCTCACGACTTCTTTTGACGACCGACTTGTACAGGGTTTTTGTTTATATTTTGAACGGTACCTACACATTTTATTATTAGACATATCAAAAAATGTTAAATACAAAAGTTTTAGGGATTTACCCGAACCGCCAGAATTTACTTTAGAAAGAAACAAATGACAATCGAAAACCTAACAAATGAGTATCAACTTTGTTATTTTAATTCTAACATTCAGAATATTTTGAAGAATTGAGAAAGATATTTTTCTCCTAATTACAAAAATATGTAGTTTGTCTATATTTTGTTTTATACTTTTTACGATATTTAAGTTTGAAATTAATATTGTTTTGGTATATTTTTATTAATTTACTTCATATAATATGTTAACTTATCTTAGATGTTTTAGTGTTTTGACTTATAAAATGACTTTTAATTAGTTTAACACTTGTCACACATAATAAACGTCTTATTAATGAAAGTAATTGCATTTTTTTTAAATTTGAAATTTAAATATCGCAAAAGTATGAAACCAAATATAGACAAACTACATGTTTTTGGAATTAGGAAAAAAAATGTCTTTCTTAATTCTAGAAAATATACATAGTGTTCCATTTAAAATAACAAAGTTGATACTCATTTGTTAGGTGTCCAATCGTCATTTGTTTCTTTTCTTAATAAATTCTGACGGGTCAGGCAAATCCCTAAAATTTTCGTATTTAACATTTTTTTGTATATCTAATAATAAAATGTGTAGGTATCGTTCAAAATATAAACAAAATCCCTGTACTTGTCAACTTCCTTTTCCTAGCAACTTAATAGTACCGATGTTGATCTTCTGACATTTTCCAAAAATAGATACTTCACAAATTTCTTCGGAATCAAAACTCACCAATCTCGTTAATCCAATCCCGGACGAGCCCCCAAAAATGTAGGAATCGGACTATTGTATTTAATCGGGAATTATTTATTTATTTAGGAAAACTTTACACAACTTTACAACTTTAGACAGCTTTTCAAAGAATAATCAAAAAATGTCTATCTTTCTTTTTTTTATCATCGACCACTTATTCAAATTCCACATGTCTGCATATGGAGATCTATAAATACAAGAAAATATGTAAGTTTGGTCCAAAATTCTCCAACTCACAGCTACACATTCAAATACAAATTCCTTACATAATTTGTCCAAACGTATACACGTTGCATTTAAGTTATCTCTCACAAATATACAGATCCCACCACCATGGGAAGAGGATCTGCAGAAGTTTGCTACCAGTTAACAGCCTTTCAGTTTGATGCCATTTGTTTCAAGTTCGTTTAACCAAGTCTCAATAAAGCAGAGTACTGTAGGATTTTCATTGTCCAAGAGAATTTCCAGATCAAGACATTTATTTCGAAGGCTTCTTATATTTTGATGTGTAATTTTAATTTCTGTTGCTTTAAATTCTTCGTCGTCTTGGATTAAAAAAAAAAAAAAAACCTGTTTACAAGAATTTTTATGAGGTCCATTAGGAAAGTTGTATTGTGCTGCCGCTGTTTTGGATTCGTGTTTAATCTCTTTTTGGCTTTTTGGTACCAGAACCGCAGGAGTGAGATAATACATAGTTATTTATGTACCAAGGCGGCAAAATGGCACTTTGTCGAACAAGTTTGCAAATTGCGAGTCAAGGCAAAGCCGCGGCGAGCAAGCAAACGAGTTGGATTGTTTGACAATGTGTTAAAACGAGATGGTATCGTGGTGTCCATTATCTCTATAAGGTTTGAGAAGTTTTACAATTGGAGGGCAAGTGGCATCTCCCAATAAATTCTGATATGGTTGTATCAGGGGTTGATCATCAGTTAATTTTTGGTGTAAAGGAATTTTCCGGAAACACGTGCGTCGTGCATGCGACCTGGCAGACCAATAAAGACGTCCATAATTAAAAGTTGAACATTGCATACTGCTTGAACAATTATTATAGAATATGAGTCCTTACGATTAAAAAAATCAACTGCTATGTGTGTAGGTTGCTTGCTAAGTATATGTGTTCCATCTATCGCGCCCACAATTCCAGGAGATGCTGCACATTAATAAAAACACTTATTTAAATGAATGATTAAATAACGTCTTTTGCTTACCACATCGATTTTCCATCTTAGTAGCTTGTCATTACAATATTGTTGATTCGGCCATTGAACTACTTTTAACTATCTTATACCTGATATAACATTCATAAAAATAAAATGACCATTTCCAGAGATATCATAAATTTTAGAAAGGGTGATGGTTGCTATAGGGATGATCGTTGATATGGTGAATAATATTTATCCGAAGTGTAAATAAACATTTCCAAAGAGAAAATTCATTATACTTTTGCCCACAAAGATAACTTCGTAACAAATTCACTCTTCACGACTTAACATAATTTTGACCTTTATAATTTATTAAACATTTAATTCATAATTTATTAAACATTTAATTCGTTATATCATTTATACCACAGTTCTAATTTCTCAGATTTAATTATTCAGTTCGTGTTTTTATATAAGTTTTGTTTAATATAACAGTTAAACTTTTAAGAATTGTATTTGAGTTAATTTTATTATTGGAACAGAAGTACCTACCAGGAAATTACAATGAGTAGAAAAAAGGAAATTTTAGTAGGAGATATAATATTAATCTTTTGATGATTAATTGACAATTCATTTTGACAATCAAACAAAACATGTGTCAATAAACAAATAAAGTGTAAACGATTTGCAAGTCGTAAGCAATTTCTTTAAACCTATTCAACAGATTTTATATAATTAATCGTAATCGTAATCGTAATCATAGTATTTAAAACGATTAGATAAAATTATAAAATATTTTCAACAAATATATAAACAATTATAAGAAGATTTGACTTTCTTAATATAAAAAAAGAATTTACTACCTGAGCAAGCCTTAAAGTAAAATTTTATCATAAATTCAAAATTAATTGAAAACCACTACAATATGTTGCGTACGACTAGTCAGCATCGATGGTCTTTAAATGTCTGGGCGGGTATTTTGGGCACATATGTCATAGGGCTGTATTTTTTTAATGGAAATCTAACGGGGCAAATTTATTTGCAATTTTTGCAAAATGAAATGGACAATTTACTCTTAGATATTCCACTTGCCACACTTCAGCGTATGTGGATGCAACATTGCGAAGCTCCTGCTGGCAGCATCCGAGAAGTTTGTTTATACTTACATGAAAATTTTCTGAATAAATGGATTACTAGAGCAGGGCCTGTGATTTGGCCGGAAAGATCTCCGGACCTTACAAAGATGGATTTCTTTTTGTGGGGTTTTGTAAAAAGTGAAGTATATCGAACCTCCCAAAAACTTCTGATAACATGAGACACAATAATGTTGGCATTCGAAAAAATTACTCCACAAATGCTTAATAAAGTTGATAGAGTTTTTCACAAGCGAATTAATTTATGTATTAATCAGAATGGAGATCTTTTTGAGCATATTGCGGTGATATTTAGTGATCAGATAAGCAAGGTGTAAATAAATTGAAATAAAACAGAAACAAACGAAAGTCACGATTCAATTTTTATATAAAAGTTCAAATTTAGAGTCGAGAAATAAAAGTGAAAGCAAAAATAAAAGTAACATGCAGAATACCGAAGGTGAGGTCCAAGTGTATGTATCCTCTGAGGACAATAAATGGTTGGAGGATCGGTTACATCAATCGTTATGGGAAGAATTCTGCGAGGTGATGGACAGGCATCACACAAAGACGAAAGGACACTCCTCTGCAAGATTTTGGCCCGTTAAGGAACAAACGTCCAAAAGGAGAAGAAGACGTCTGGTGTATTTGCAGGACGGTCGTCGAGTGAGATTGAATGCGGCAAAATCCAGAACGTTCAAGTTGATTACGAGTAACTCATGCGGCAAAACCTAAAAACAGAACAAGTTTAGTCAGCGAGTTAAGTGAACAACCAGTTTTGAAAAGCCTGTTAAGTTTTTAAAAAGTTTTTAAATAGTGTGCAATGCGGCAAGAGAATTAGTTTTGTTTACAAGTTTGTATAAAATGTTAGGTTAGAAAATTTTGAAATAGTTTAATATTAAGTTCCACAAGGAAATTACTTACGTTAATGAGTGTTAATCAAAGCACGAACATGATTAGATTAATCTAAGCAACTTATCTGTTGAATTGGTATGAAAAAAGTCAAGATTTTTCCAAATTTATTTTCCGCGTAAAAGGTAAACATGTCACTAACGTAAGTGCAGCAAATGTTCCAACCAGGGACGGAAACTTAAGAAAAGTTGTAACTAGGATTTTTGAGGCGCGACGCACGCGTAATTCATTTCGGACAGGTTTGAACACGATTCAGAAAATCAGGTGGGGAAGTAGTTGATTTGCACGCGAGGGAAAGATTATTCACCGGCAAACGCTCGATACGATCAGATCGTCGTACGCTCTTAGAAATTCAATTTACAAAATTCAATTTATTTATTTGAAAATTAATACAAGCAGGTTTATAAATGTTTCCTGTTTACAAAACAAAGCATTTCATTTTCATTAAAATTAATTTAAACTTAAAAATTTCTTATTTATTTAAATTAAAACAATTTTAAAAATAAATCAAACAATTAAACTAAGAAATAATTTACGTTGGCTCGAATGTGAGTTCGCCAAACGTTAAATTATTAAAACAAAGTCTGCAAGAGGATTTTAAAAAACAAATTTCTTTAAAACATTGGAAAGCAGAAGCGTGCAAACAAGGTTGTCTTTCCATTAAACGAGTGCATTGGTTTGTTTCAACCAAGTAGAAATTACTTTCTAGTTATGTAAGCGCAGAAAAGTAATTTGAAGTTTGGAACAAATCAAAGACAATCACATAAAACGACGAATTAATTAAATTAAGATCAAAATTAATTTAAACACAAAAGAAAAATTTACTGGGTTTCAAAAACAAAAATTCATTATTCATCACGATTGCCCATGACATGAATCCAAGCCCTGACAAAGAAAAGAACCTGAGAAAGAGGAGCTAAAACAGGTAAAGTAAAGAAAAGCTAACAAAGAAAAAAGCAAACAAACGAACAAAAAATTCTCGATTCTTCCGAATTCCTTGAGAACACAACAATTTTATTGGCTCACAACGTAGGAATCAAAACCAAACAACCAAAAACTTTTGATTTTCCCATTCTCCTCAACATCACAACAATATGTTGTAGAAAATTCTTACTGTTTCTATGTTAGGTACTTAACTAATTTTTGGTTTGTAATAATTTCTTTACTTTGTTATTAATAGTTACGTAATTTCATAATACAAAAAACAAAACATTAAACATCCAAGGCAAACGTAATGATACCAAAATTCTAGAAAATTGTAAATTTCTCAAAAACTACTAAGAGTAGGCATCGATAACCCTACATTAGTGAAAAGGAAACTTAATTTTACATCTAATGAACGGAAAAAAAAATATAGGATTCCATTTAAGAGAAATGAATTATGCTCATTTTAATGAGCCCTCATTGGCGGCTGTAAATTTAAATTAATTTGAAAAAATAATTCTTCCGCGTAGATACAAAAGAAAGCACATTTCTTGTAGAAATTAATAGCAAAATCTCATTTGCACATTTACATTCTTTTCTGAATTATTCAAGATGGCGTGAAGCACTGCTACTGCGTATTTTTTGCTTTAGCATCGATTTGATCAAAAACTATCCATTTTAGGTACAGCAAATGTTGAACAAACTGGCCTTTAAATTTGACGAGGAATTAAAAAATATAATAAAATATGGATCATTTCATTTAAAATATCGAAATAGGTACTTACTCATATTTGAAAGATTTCACAAGATGGAGAGCACAAAATTAGGAAACTTTTGTATAAAACATTTTTACCTATTTTAAGTAGTTTTCGCGTTAAGGAAGAAATACGTTCACTTGGGCTACCCTGCATACTTTATTAGTTTGAACAAAAATAAAGAAGTTATCTTGGGGCCTTTATAATCAAACAGACTGTATATATCTCTTATCAGTGCAAAAGGATATTTTGAAAGTAATATAGAAAAAGATAAGATAAAATAAAGAATATAATAAAATAAATTGTCTGAATTCAATCCCTTCGCATATCCTAAATTTTGTATTCTGAGAGTACTTACGATAATCTCAACACCCAATCTAGGATGCGTACTTTTATTTCCAAGGCTGACTCAAGGTAGGATTTTGTTGAACACTCGACACATAGCAATGTGTTACCTTGTCAAAAGTTGTAGCGTGTATACTTAAATAGTAATTTACGTTACAGTCCAGGAAGACACTTATTAAAGCAAGAGTTTAATTTTGCGGACATGTAGAGTTCAATATTTTATTTCAAACTCTCTGCATGTCAAACGGACGCTTCGGACTATGGCATAGGGGCAGTACTCAGTCAACAATTCGAAGACGGTGAGAAAGTAATATGTTTCCTTAGTCGGTCCCTGTTGAAAGCTGAACGGGTGTATTCGGTGACGGAAAAAGAGTGTTTGGCCGTCCTTTGGGCCATGGAAAAATTAAGGCTATACTTGGAAGGGTCCCACTTTAAAATAATAACCGATAATTATTCGCTATTATGGTTGAATAGTCTTCAAACCCCCTCAGGCAGACTTGCTCGTTGGTCGGTACGACTTCAACAATATGACTATGAAATCATTCATCGTAAAGGTAAGGAGCACATTGTTCCAGATGCTTTATCTAGATCAGTTCCGGTGGTAACCACGATAGAGATGGGTGGTGAACGAGATAAGTGGTATTCCAAGATGCTGGATCGGGTGAAACGGTTGCCCCAGAGATATCCTTTATTTCGAGTAGTAGATAACGTGTTGTACACTAGTTGTGTACACTAGTAGTACGCTAGTTGGGAAGAAGATATCCTGGGTGAAGTTTACAAGGGAATCGATCCTAGGAGAATCTACAAGGACATGATAGAATACCCCAAAATGATTAAACCCAGTGATTTAAAGAAAAGATTGATCGATGTACAATCTCCAGCACCAGGGGGCCCTGTAAAAAATAAGATGAAACTACTACGTCACCCCATATCGTATGGTTTCAAAACTCGTGAAAGGACTGACACAGCAATGGTAACAATCTACCTGGAGCAGATAAATAAAATAGTCACTAAAGGAGTCACACAGATTTATCAGATCGATGAAAACCATCCTCTCCCTAGCCCAGTTCGCTTGATTTCTCTAGTCAACTTACTATGGTCCAGAAAACCAAGCTCTACATTTGAGTTCTTCGTCCCTGGAAAGAGCAAAGAGACAGAGCCCTTAGAGTGGATGTTAGGAATTGGAGCAAAGGGGAAGACTTACGTAACTCCAGAATTTGGGATGAAACAGGAGGAACCGACACCCATAGCACATCACCATTATCATTCCTGGGTGGAGGAGATTTTCCGCACTTTAAGCAGCAACCATCAGTTCGTAACCCAATTACCATATTGTCTCTTACTAGAAGAACCTCCGTCAGACTCACATCCAATCACAGCGGTGGCTGAGCCAATAGCTACTAAGTTAATACAATCCATGCTCCAAACTAATTCAGCAATATATTCAGCAAAGTTGACCAATTTTTATTCCAGGCTAGGAGGAGCATATAAGACTGCTGAGGTCATAACAAACAAAACTAGATCTAGGGCAGCCATCTTCCCTGTGTACACAACTCTGAGAGAAATAGACGAGCACCAAGAATGCGAGCGGCTAGTGCAGGGGATTGTCATCCGAGGGCCTCAACATGCAAAGTCCCCTACAGACAGGATAAATTTTATGACTCTTGAAATTGCTGAGAACACTAGAACAAATCGAGGGCTCTTGCAGTTCCTAAACAAAGGAGTTTTAGTATTAACACCCGACCACATTATCATAATCAGGCAGAATTCGATAATGAAGGAAGATCCGTGTTACAACATGTTCCTAATCAACTCTCTGCTCAATCCATTAAACACATTTGGAGCCATGACAATAGAAAACCCAAACATTAGGACCAGGATATGATAGCTTTCCAGGAAGAACTGTATGAGACCAACAAGAAATGGTTTCAGGATAGGTTTACGGAAGGGGTTTTATTTGCTACTATCGGAAACTCCAGAGATGAGGGTTACTTCTCCATCTTAAGGAAGCTAGCAATGGTCTTGTTTAACTGGAGAAGACAGGATCAATGCGGTTCCTGAGACATTGGGGAATTGTGCGACAAGGCTAACGAGTGCTTAATTGATAACCCGTTCTCAATGTATTTTCATAAGTATCTTTTACGCATTGTAGACGTCTATTTGCAAAGGGAGTTAAAAACTGAACTCTTAGAGGCGAACAATCGCAGTGGAAGGAGGTTGTCCCGGTCAAGCGTCGCAACGAGATTATTCGGTTACATCATGATGTTCCAACTTGTGGTCATCTAGGTATATACAAAACCTTTAATCGAATTTCCCAAAAATATTTTTAGCCTCATATGTTACCCGATGTTGTAAGATATGTAACTCGCTGTGTTGTTTGTGGTCGGACTAAACCAGAACAAAAAGCACCGTTCGGTGTGATGGGTGGTCACTCATTAATCTCCCGTCCTTGGGAAATTATAAGCACGGACATTGTCGGACCTTTACCGAAATCGTCGGGTGGTTTTAACTTTATTTTGGTCGTCATTGACTGCTTTAGTAAATTCCCTCTCGTATTTCCGTTACATAAAGCCCTGGCGCGAAATATTATACATCATCTGGAAAAAGATGTGTTTCTCCTGTTTGGTGTACTGAAAAGTATCATCTCGGATAATGGGCCACAGTTCGCTCAAAAAAGTATAAATCTCTCCTCAAGTCCTATCAAGTTCGGCCAAACTATACCTCGTATTTTCATCCACAAGCTAACCCCACGGAACGCACGAATAGAGTTTTAAAGACGATGTTAACGGCTTACGTTTCTGATAATCATAGAACTTGGGATAAATTTCTTCCTCAAGTAACTTGTGCCCTTATTTCATTAATTTCGGTCGGGAGATGACATTGTTAGGTCAAGAATCCGGCGACAGGGCTGATGAGCAAGAGTCTCTGAACTTGGCTTATGATCAAGAACAAATTCTGGAGCGAGCTTGTAATTTTCCCAATTTATATAAGGAAGTTCAGGACAGATTATTAATGTCTTATGAAAAATCCAAACTTCGGTATGATTTGCGTCATCGTGCGTCTAGTTTTGAAAAGAATTAATTGGTTTGGCGACGAAATTTTGTTCTGTCTGACGTCTCGAAGTACGTCACAGCGAAACTGGCTAATAAATTCATTGGTCCTTTCCTAATAAATCGTCGTGTGGGCAGAGATGCTTAGAATGTCCAAGGGGATAGCCCAGGTCTTCCGGAAGAAATTTGGTCAGGTCGAGGAACTCCGAAGACAGCATCTCATGGTGGGCAAGAGCTTGCAGATCATCGACACGGAAGCAGGTCAAAGACGACACGTGTACTACTTAGTCACCAAGAGAACATCAAGCGGTAAACCCGACTATCGCAACATTTGGAAAGCTTTATGGAGCCTGAGGAGACAGTTGGTAGAAGGCAAGGAGACGAAATTAGCCATTCCTAAATTGGGCTGCGGACTAGACGAACTGGACTGGAGGGTCATTCGAAGCATGATAAAAGTCATCTTCAACGGAACGGGAATTGTCCTGGGAAAAGTCCTAGTCTGCAGTCACCACCCACAAGCAGCTGTCGGCAGTAAGAAAACCGTGGACTGCTATTTCTTCCAGACCGGAAGTTGTAAAAAGGGTCCAACATGCCGCTTTCGACATCCTTCTTCAAGGCTGTCACGAGGAACGTTCCGAGACGAAACGTTTTTAAGAAGGGGACAGTGTAATGATTCGTCGACACCAGCCGGCGTCAGATTGTCTCTTGTCTCTGTCACAGCCGTCTAGTCGACGCGCCTTAGACGACAGCCTAAAGAATTCTGACGGCGGTATGAACTAGATCAGACAGTCCGTCGCCTCCCAGAATGTTCGCGAAAAACAACCCCGACTTATAAAGCACGCGACCGGGGATGAGAGGGGAATTCAGCGTTAGACAGTTCGGAATTAAAGTCGCGTTATAAGCTTTCGCTCGGCTGTTAAAATAAATTAGGATTAAGTTTGTAAATTATCTAGTGTTAAATGTTAGTGTTAATTAGTTTGCTTTTAAATAAATTAGTTTATTAACTATTTCGTGTTTTTATTTTAAAATAAAAATTAATAGAACCTTTAAAATCGTCACAATATTATAGATTATACAACATTCTTTTATTTATGTTGATCGAAGCTACCATTATATGAAATTATTGCATTCGAGTCCCTGATATATTATGCTATATTTTTCAAAAAAACAGTTTATTTCTAAATAAAAAAATTATTGATGACGCTTATAAAACTGGTGAACTACGAGGAATATAATAATTAATGAGATAAAGATAAAAACATTTAAGTCCATAATTATCTCCCTAAGAAATAAAAAAATCACATGGAAAAAAGAATACGTCTCTACAAGCCATTAATTATCATTTCATTATTAATTCCGTACATAATGTACTCAAGCAGTGTGCAATTCTTGCTAGTTTTTAATAATTGATAATAATAAGTCCTAATAAAAGTATCGATTCTAATTTTATAAAGAATTTATAACGGTAATCCTATAACTACACATAGTTTATATGAAATATGCTGCTTTAGTTTTGAAACTGCAGGCTCTTAAAGTTAGCACCTGGTACTGTGATGATTTTAAGTAACCTTCCTGATCAAAAATGTTAGTAACATTATTAACAATATCACTCTAATTTTTTATGAGATATAAAATTGTCCTATATAGGTCTTTAAGAATTAAAATCTTTGCCGTTTACCAGAATTTACACGCAGATAACACTATTTTTCTGATTGTTTCGTAAATAGATGATATAGCGAATTCCAATCGCTACACTAGTGTACCCTCGGTGTATTCTCATCTTTCACTTCATACAACAATAGTAACAATAGTAGATGAAAATACCTTGAGTGTACACCAGTGCAGCGATTGGAACTCACTAACAGATTAACCGTGTTTAAGAACGTTGTCTTGGAAACAAATTATTTTTGAGTGCTGTCAAATGTTGTCTGCAACTTTCGCGTTTTCATAGCTGAATTATAGGTTCTCGGCAATGATACGATTTTATTTATAAGTTGAAAAAATAATTTTGCACGTAGATTGGGATTAAAGTAATAGCTTAAGTTTATAGACTTGTCCTTCTTCTTATGTGTTTTTACTAAATTTAAGTAATAGGTTAATAAAAAAATGTGTTATAATGTTTTATGTGTTCAATGAGATTCGTATCAATGATACGGATATTAGGGCTATTTGATTTATAGTGGTCTTCATTAATATAATAAAAAACAAATTAAATTATGATTGAAAAAAACAGAGTTAATGTATAAAATGTTTATTTGTAATGTAACGACGACTAAATGTGCATAAAGAACAATTTTGCTTGAATATGTCAACTGTTGCTTCAAATGACTTCCTTAAGACAAATAATAATAAGATTAATTTTGAAAGAGAAGAACAATCCTGTTCTATTGGTACCTTTGCTTTTAGTTGGCATCGGCAATATCGGCACAAAGTCAATTCAAAATTTTCTACAAATTAGTAAAATGTATATATTTTTTCTTACCTTTAACGTAATACTTTTTTCCTTTCAATAGATTTTCCCGGAAAAATTACTTTTCAAAGATAGATGAAAAATTTTACTTAACGGATCCCAAAATGTATCACCACCCGCTGCCGATCAAGTAGCCAGTTCTTGCTTATGAAAAGTCTATAAACTTTGTTTCTCCTAACATCATGTATAAGTGGATAAGTGAACCTTTTAGCTATATTTCATGAGGAGATGTGATAACTGTATCAATGTTCCCACTCTATCACTCCCCCTATCTCACAAATCGTAGGTTTTAGACAGGGCTTCGAACCGTAATTTTTTTTGTTCCGGTTTCCGTTCCGGTTCAATAAAAAAATATATATATGAGTTCGATTCCGGTTTTCGTTCCGGCAAAAATAGCGGTTTTCAATTTTCGGTTCCGTTCCGAATGATTAATTTTTAAATTTTTTAATATTTTTATTTATATTGAAAATGTATTATCGCATTAAATTCTCTTTCGTGTTAAGACGAGTACGACTACACTATGAGACTCCGCAAATTAGAATGTGTCAATGTGCGTGTCTGAGCATGTATCGAACCGAAATGAACCGATATTTTCTTTTGATTCAACTCCGGTTTTCGTTCCGACAAAAATAACTGTTTTATCGGTTTTCGGTTCAGCTCCGGTTCGAAGCCCTGGTTTTAGATAAAGGTCTTTGTCCTGGAAAAAGGTTCAAATTTAATTCTACATGATGATTATACATATGTACGGGGTGTTCCATAAGAAAAATTTTCACTTTCACTTCTAAATTCACCAGAAAGAACTGCCAGCCACCAACAATTTGCGTGATCTTCAGGTTTGTTTAATATATTGTTACTTAGCTTAAAGCATGTGTAATTACACGCTATTAACTGATAGTGAAGACTCTTCAATTAAGCAAGTTAAAAGCAATTTAGATATTTCCTGCATTTTAGATATTTCTTCGCTGACGGCATTTATCTCGGTAAATACTAGGTTTAGGTATATAAATGTGTCAATAAAATATTTTACATATTAATAGATCTATCAAAATTAGTAATAATATATAGAGCATTCCATTTGAAATATTAAAGGTATTTGCTGACACTTGTAAAATGAACACCGTGTGTAATTGTAAATAAATTTAACCTATAGAGTTTTTTTATTAGAAAAAAAAACCAGAAAAGAAAACCATACTCGGTGGACACGGTGTATATGTATTTGGAATCTCTGGAAATGGTCATTTTATTTTTATGAATGTTATATCAGGTATAAGATAGTTAAAAGTAGTTCAATGGCCGAATCAACAATATTGTAATGACAAGCTACTAAGATGGAAAATCGATGTGGTAAGCAAAAGACGTTATTTAATCATTCATTTAAATAAGTGTTTTTATTAATGTGCAGCATCTCCTGGAATTGTGGGCGCGATAGATGGAACACATATACTTAGCAAGCAACCTACACACATAGCAGTTGATTTTTTTAATCGTAAGGACTCATATTCTATAATAATTGTTCAAGCAGTATGCAATGTTCAACTTTTAATTATGGACGTCTTTATTGGTCTGCCAGGTCGCATGCACGACGCACGTGTTTCCGGAAAATTCCTTTACACCAAAAATTAACTGATGATCAACCCCTGATACAACCATATCAGAATTTATTGGGAGATGCCACTTGCCCTCCAATTGTAAAACTTCTCAAACCTTATAGAGATAATGGACACCACGATACCATCTCGTTTTAACACATTGTCAAACAATCCAACTCGTTTGCTTGCTCGCCGCGGCTTTGCCTTGACTCGCAATTTGCAAACTTGTTCGACAAAGTGCCATTTTGCCGCCTTGGTACATAAATAACTATGTATTATCTCACTCCTGCGGTTCTGGTACCAAAAAGCCAAAAAGAGATTAAACACGAATCCAAAACAGCGGCAGCACAATACAACTTTCCTAATGGACCTCATAAAAATTCTTGTAAACAGGTTTTTTTTTTTTTTTTAATCCAAGACGACGAAGAATTTAAAGCAACAGAAATTAAAATTACACATCAAAATATAAGAAGCCTTCGAAATAAATGTCTTGATCTGGAAATTCTCTTGGACAATGAAAATCCTACAGTACTCTGCTTTATTGAGACTTGGTTAAACGAACTTGAAACAAATGGCATCAAACTGAAAGGCTGTTAACTGGTAGCAAACTTCTGCAGATCCTCTTCCCATGGTGGTGGGATCTGTATATTTGTGAGAGATAACTTAAATGCAACGTGTATACGTTTGGACAAATTATGTAAGGAATTTGTATTTGAATGTGTAGCTGTGAGTTGGAGAATTTTGGACCAAACTTACATATTTTCTTGTATTTATAGATCTCCATATGCAGACATGTGGAATTTGAATAAGTGGTCGATGATAAAAAAAAGAAAGATAGACATTTTTTGATTATTCTTTGAAAAGCTGTCTAAAGTTGTAAAGTTGTGTAAAGTTTTCCTAAATAAATAAATAATTCCCGATTAAATACAATAGTCCGATTCCTACATTTTTGGGGGCTCGTCCGGGATTGGATTAACGAGATTGGTGAGTTTTGATTCCGAAGAAATTTGTGAAGTATCTATTTTTGGAAAATGTCAGAAGATCAACATCGGTACTATTAAGTTGCTAGGAAAAGGAAGTTGACAAGTACAGGGATTTTGTTTATATTTTGAACGATACCTACACATTTTATTATTAGATATACAAAAAAATGTTAAATACGAAAATTTTAGGGATTTGCCTGACCCGTCAGAATTTATTAAGAAAAGAAACAAATGACGATTGGACACCTAACAAATGAGTATCAACTTTGTTATTTTAAATGGAACACTATGTATATTTTCTAGAATTAAGAAAGACATTTTTTTTCCTAATTCCAAAAACATGTAGTTTGTCTATATTTGGTTTCATACTTTTGCGATATTTAAATTTCAAATTAAAAAAAAATGCAATTACTTTCATTAATAAGACGTTTATTATGTGTGACAAGTGTTAAACTAATTAAAAGTCATTTTATAAGTCAAAACACTAAAACATCTAAGATAAGTTAACATATTATATGAAGTAAATTAATAAAAATATACCAAAACAATATTAATTTCAAACTTAAATATCGTAAAAAGTATAAAACAAAATATAGACAAACTACATATTTTTGTAATTAGGAGAAAAATATCTTTCTCAATTCTTCAAAATATTCTGAATGTTAGAATTAAAATAACAAAGTTGATACTCATTTGTTAGGTTTTCGATTGTCATTTGTTTCTTTCTAAAGTAAATTCTGGCGGTTCGGGTAAATCCCTAAAACTTTTGTATTTAACATTTTTTGATATGTCTAATAATAAAATGTGTAGGTACCGTTCAAAATATAAACAAAAACCCTGTACAAGTCGGTCGTCAAAAGAAGTCGTGAGAAATTGTTGACAACAAAGTCGTTTAGGTGCGTAATAAGTTGGAGAAGACGCAAATAAGTCGCTTATTGTGTCGATATTTGTGTTTGAAAAGTAGTAGAATGTATGACAACGATGGCAATAGTGATGAAGTTGTCGAGGTCGATCAAATCAGAATGAAAGAAAATCAAAAGAGAGGTGACAGTGACATTTGCGAAAAGCTAGTACATAATAAAACAGGTACAAAGAAAAAACCTATTCAGCCAATTGATCAGAACATTGATTCAATGAAAATAGCTGAATTACGAGAGGAATTAAGGAAGTTACAGTTACCAGTAGATGGAAAAAAAAGGTTCTATTGGAAAGGTTAAAATCTTATTATGGTACAAAAGGCGAAAGTAGTGAAGAATCTGATAGTGAAAACACTGAGGATGAAGATGAACAAAACTACGAAGAGAAAAAAATGCAGCAGTAGAAGAAAAAAGAACAAGAGGTTAATTATAGATAGACAAAATTTTATGGATTATTTCGATGAGATAAACCATCAAAACCGTAATCAGTTTAGATTTACAATAAAAGATGTGGAGGATAGCATTGCTCATTTTTCTGGAGATGATAAATTCTCAATAGAAAAGTGGATTAATGATTTCGAAGACTTGGCACTTATACTGGGACGATTTGCAGATGTTTATTTATGGGAAAAGAATGCTAAAAGGATCAGCTAAGAAGTTGTGTCACATGAGAAAGGAAGTACTTCATGGAAAATTTTAAAACTACGATTAAAATGTGAATTCAAGTCTCATTTGAATACTGCTATAATTCATGCTCAGTTAGTAAAACGAAAACAGTTGCCAAATGAAACTGCCAGACAATATATTTATGTGATACAAGAAACTGCAAGTCAAGGTGAAATAGAAGAAGAAGCGTTAGTACATTATGTATGTATGTATGTACAAGGCATCCAGGATGAAGAGATAAACAAATTTGTATTATATGGTGCAACTTAAATCAAAGAAGAAGTTTGAGCTGTATGAACGAATGAAAGAAGCCTCAAATAAGAAGAAAAAAGATCACTTAAATGTACCAAAGACAGTGAAGAAAAGAAAACATTGTTTTTCGTGCGGTTCAACGGAGCATGACGTTCAAAACTGTATTTTAAAAGATAAAGGACCGAACTGCTTCAAATGCAACAAATTCGGACATGTATCTAAAACCTGTAGTGAAAAATCAGTAATTAAGTAATTAATTAAATTAATTTATGTAAACTTTACAAATGTCGAGTTGAAAGACTAGTTAATGAATATAGGCCGATTAAAGAAGTTAAAACTACGCTAGAAACTAAAACTACTCTCCAATGTAATACTCCCTTGACAGTGATTGTAAATAACTCATTCAGTCAAGGTATATTTCCTGAAAAACTAAAAATTGCAGAAATTAAACCAGTTCATAAAAAAGAATCTAAACTGTTAATTGAAAACTATAGGCCGATTTCTGTGCTAAGTTCATTTTCTAAAATATTCGAGAAAATTGCTAGCATAAAGTTAATGTTCTTTTTGGAAAAGCATAAATTATTAAACACCAACCAATTTGGCTTTCGTTAGGGACGCTGTACAATATCTGCAATTTTTACATTTTTGGAGGAATTACATTTACGTATGAGTGAAGCTTGCTTAGGGCTTTTTTTGGACCTCAGTAAAGCGTTTGATATGGTAAATCACGACATACTTCTTGAAAAATTACATGCATATGGTATTAGAGGCACAACCTGGGATTGGTTTCATAGTTACCTTGAGAACAGAAGTCACCGTGTTAAAATAAACAACTCTAAATCAAAAATGTTGAAAATGGACCGTGGTATTCCGCAGGGATCCGTTTTAGGACCTCTTTTGTATATATTATATATAAACGACTTTCCTCTTAGTAACGCAATTATTTTTGCTGATGACACGTCCTTATTTATGCACGATATTGATACTCACCATGTTTCCTTAAAAGCAAACACTAACCTGATGCTAACTGAAGAATATTATTCTACTAACGATTTAATACTTAATCCTAATAAATCAGCATATATTAATTTCACTGTCACAAAAGATCTAGATCATAGTTTACTCATCAGACATAAGAAAAACAGCATTAAACAGTGCGACGACATCAAATTTTTAGGTATAACTATTTGATAATAAATGCAAATGGATAAATGGATAAAACATATTGATATCTTATGTAATAAGTTAACTCATGTAAGCTATACACTGAAGCAACTTACAAGATCTGTGAATTCCGAAATATTGAGGATATTTCTCAACTCATTCGTGAAAATTAATTTAAAAGACTCTAATTAATTTTCATGAATCGAGTTGATTTCCACCCTTCGTCTTAATTCCTTTTTGATGTACTGGCCTACATTTCTGAACGTGCCCCCTTACTACATAGGTTAGTTGTCTATTTTACCAACACATTTTACCTTGTCATCCACCATCTTGACTTTATAGTGCACGCAGTCATGTCGTTCGCCTTTTCACGTTGATATACTTACTTTAACTTGCACATTATATTAACCTGACAAATATTTAACATGTAACTTATAGTTACCTTCACATGTAGTAGTTTTTTAGTTTTCGTTCTTTAATTTTTTGGTAAGTTCTCTCACAATTTTCATCTTTTCCACCTTTGTGACATTTTTCTCATATTTCAGCCTGAAGATGGCCTTTTATTTAATATTCTATCGTTAGGCCGAAACATGTAATTACATGTAGCGTGTTCACATTAAATTTATGTGGAGAAGATTCGAGTTTTTATTTATTTTTAATTTTAGAATTAAAAAATGTTTTGATTCAAAAGTATTACTACACCTTCAATGAGTAGATTGCATTTTCTATGTTATTTGATATTTGTTACATGTATACTGACTGCTGTGTTGTTCATATTTTATTATGTCATTTATTGGTTACTTGACGTGTCCAATATCATATTCATGATCAACTGGATACAATAAATTATTATTATTATTATATACTAATCAGTCAACGTCCTCGCACCACCAAAGAAAGAAAAGAAAATTTTAAATCAGCAAATTGAAGAATGGTTGGAAGCTGACATAATTCAACCGAACAACAGTGAATATTCTAGTGCAGTTGTTATGGTTCCAAAGAAATATGGTTCTTATCGGGTATGTGTAGATTATCGACAATTAAACAAAAAGATAGTACGTGATCGGTTACCAATGCCTTTAATAGAAGATTTTATTGACGCGTTGTTTAATGCTCGAGTATTTTCATCGATTGACTTAAAAAATGGATTCTTTCATGTACCTATAGCAGAAACCAGTCGTATATATACGTCATTTGTTATGCCAGATGGACAATATGAATTTTTGAAAACTTCATTCGGATTGTGCAACAGTCTAGCAAGTTTTCTTAGATTTATCAGTGAAACTTTCAAAAGTCTTATAAAACAAAAAATAGTTTTTACTTATATGGATGATGTGATTGTGCCAGGAAAAAACGAAGAAGATGCGTTTGAAAAGTTGAAGAAAACATTAGACGTTGCAGGAGAGCATCGCTTGGAAATTAATTGGAAAAAATGTTGTTTTCTACAGAAAAAAATCGAATTCTTAGGCCACATCATTGAAAATGGGTGTGTATCTCCATCTCCCAGGAAGATAAAAGCTGTAAGAGCTTTTCCTGTTCCACAAACAAGAAAACATGTAGAGAGTTTTCTCGGCCTGATAGGATTTTTTAGGAAATTTGTGAAGAATTATGCTTTGATAGCTCGTCCTTTGTATGAAGTAACAAAACGAAATACAACTTTTTATTTTGGTGCTGAAAAAGAACATGCTTTTAATGAACTGAAAAAAGCTTTAATAAATGAACCTGTTCTCAGAATCTACAGTGAGAATTTTTTAGCGTAGAACATATGAATCCTTGCTACAATATTGAAGGTGACTTTTTTAAAATCGAACATAGGCTTAATATGTATGTGGGCTTCGTTACTATGAATACCATTCGTACTTGTTTGTCTAGCACTGGAGCTCTTTTTCCGAAATAGATAAAAATAATCATTAATCAGTTTTGTGGAAGTTTGAGAACATATCCCAAATGGTCATAAAAATTGTTAATTGCCTTAAACTGGATTCTACTCGATACCAGTTGTAGATTTGTATCCTTTCATTCGTTGAATATATGTCAAATTGTATTGTCAAATGTGTGAAAGAAAAATAATGACAATTAATGTTAATTATATCCATGGTTACCACGTACTTTTCGGCCTATGTTCGATTTAAAAATAGTCAATAGCACTTATGTATATTCTACGTTAAAAAATTCTCATAATCCAGATGCAATCACTGAATTACATACTGAAGCCAGTAAAGAAGGATACAGCGCTGTTTTGCTCCATAAGTTTCCAGGTGAGAAGAATGTTCATCCAGTTTATTTCATGAGTCATAAAACATCAGATGCAGAAGAGAAGAAGCATTCATACGAACTCGAAGTTTTAGCAGTTGTCAATGCTCTGAAGAAATTTCGAGTGTACTTGTTGGGCATAAAATTCAAATTAGTAACAGACTGTGCAGCTCTTGAGAAAACTCTGAATAAGAATGACCTACCACCAAAAGTCCAAAAGTTGCTCGTTGGGCATTTGCAATGGAAGAATTTGAATACGAGAAGGAGCATCGTTCCGGCAACAGAATGAAACACGTTGATGCACTTAGTCGTTTTCCAGTGATGGCGATAGAGGATAAACTTATTGTGATGATAAGAAAGAAACAAGATGAAGAAGAGAAATTAAAAATCATCAAACAAGTGATTCTTCAAACAGGATCATATGAAGATTATATTTTAGAAAATGATGTTCTAAAAAAGCAGATAGGATCGAACCGTAATTGTGTTACCAACTCTTATACAAAATAATATTATACGGAGGATTCATGAAAACGGACATTTCAGTGTGCAAAAGTGTTACGTTTAAATTTGCCCCTAACATCTCGGGACGATATATTAACATTCGGCTGCGTTTAGCACAGTTGGTACCCCTACATCCCTTCTCTCTACCACTCAACGTTCATTCATGTGAAGCCCCACGTGACTGGTTTTTCGGTTTGGTATCCCAGCAACCTTCATTTACGACGAATTCGCTTTGTTGAAGCCCTTTTCGTTCGGAGCGTGTTACAAGGCGGACGTAATTTGTGTGTTGTGCAATTACCGAAGTTTTCGCTCGCAGTGAGGAATAACTTAATCGCGGCTGTGCCGGTAAAGTACGTAACACCTCCGAACACATTTGGAGGTCAGTTTGACTCCAATTCGAAGCCCGTGAGCAAAGCAACCCCAGGTAATGTAAAACGGCTCAATGGCGGACGTGATGAAATGGCGGCTAACGAAACCTTTTTTTCCCTTTGTATTCAGGCTTCTTTTCCTACGTGGTTTTTCCTACTTAAGCCTATTAAGCCAGACTTTCGGCTTATTCTCTCGGAGGCACTTTGGCCCTGGGAATTTATCGTAATTCGTTCGTGGGAATCTGACCAGCCAAGCAGAAGCAGTTTCATCCGGATTGTTGTTGCTATAGGCGATCAAGAGAGGGCGTCGCAGTCAACCACCGACCATCGCGTTTGAGTTGGCAACGGCGACACTGACACCGGACTAGACAAGCTGCCAAATGAAGGTTAGATTCTAATGTAATTCAAACTGACGTTTACGGACCGATCAGGTTAGATATTAGTCGTTGCTCATAAATAATAAACTAGAAGTACGGCCTACATATGACGCTACGTTCATCGTAGGCAATTAAGTAGTAAATTCCGATATCGCAGAGCGTTGTTTTGACTAATGTAAAAATCAGATCTGATTATCGGTACGCATAATCTGTTAATATTTATTGTCGTTTAAGTTTATGTTTGACAGTTCAATTGTTTTAGATGTTTACTTATACTGTGGGTATTCAATAAATTTTGTACCACAGTGAATGTTTTATTGTGTCGACCCATACTCTGAGCGTAACAGTGAAATTTTTAAAATCTCCTGGAATAACTGGTCTATCTAGGCGAACGCATCTAGGCTTAGGGAGGGAGCCTGTTTGTGGAATTCTTGCAACTGGAGGTATACACTCCCTGGCGCCCTTTATTAAATACTCACCCCTTCTCCATTGTGCTAGCTCGGGAGAACCACGATACACCTAGAACGGTATGCTACATAGAGACCGAATTTTGTCGATGTCCGCGCATGACGTCATGTGGCAGCCAGACGTTAGTTGACGTTTGTGGCAGTATTTGTTTACTCACTGTGTGCTTATTGTTTACAGTCGTATTGCCTAGTTTTGGTTGATCATTTTGATTTACATAATATGCAACGAACACATGTGACTTATGAAGTGGATTTTGGATGTTTCGTTAATTGTTATTCATAAAAATGTCAAATTGTGCTGTGGCCACGTATAAGAACTATAGCAGGCTTACAAAGGGGACGGATATAAAATATTTCCGTTTTCCAAATGACAATGAGTTGGCCAAAAAATGGATTCTTTCTTGTCGACGTAAAGCAAAAACAACGTAAACAATGGTGAGTAAATATAAACAATAATAATACCGAGGGGTAATTCGCAACCTAGAAAATGTGTACACCAAATTTTCCTCGAATAATATATTGTTATCATTAATAGTTTGTGTCTTTTGAAGCTCGTATTTGCTCTGATCATTTTGAATCCAGCTCTTTTGAAATACCTTTGCGACAAAGATTGTTGAACTACCGCCCAACAAACAGCCGTTGTTTGAAAACCGATGCGGTCCCTACTTTAAATCTTCCTAGTAAGTGTTTATCAGCTTCCCAAAAAAGAAACAGCGAAGATCGTGAATTGCGTTTAGCCAAGCGGAAACGAATAAAGGAAGTGAATAATATCTTGAAAACATCTGATGTATCGCAACTAATCGAGGAATCAACGGGTACTAGTTTTAACCAACAATCCTTGGATTTTGATGGCATCAGTAACAAATGTATTCAAGTAAATATGAACCTCAACTTCTCTGATTTGTTGACGGAGTAAGCATACTTCTCCTTTGTTATTATAACAATATGTAATTGAATTGATTTTAGTAAAAACAGGAAAATAAGTGAACTGGAGCAAGAATTAAAGATTTTACTACAGCAGAACAAGGAACATCTAAAAACAATAGAAATAAATAAAGCAGAATTTCAAAAATATGAGGTTATGCTAGCTTCCATCTTTACACCAGGTCAAATTAAAAAATTGAAGACAGTCGACAAAGAAAAAGGAATGAATTCTCGAATTAATTGGTCTGCAGAGGATATTGCCGCAGCAATTTCCCTACGTAGTACCAGTCCGAAGGCTTACAGATTTTTAAGGGCTAACAACTATCCTTTACCGGCTTTGTCTACTCTTAGAAAATGGGTGTCCAATATTGATGTCAATGAAGGAATTATAAAAAGTGTGGTATCGTTAATGAAAAAAAAAAAGCGGCCGAGTTAAATCCTATTGATAGATTATGTGTCTTAACCTTCGATGAGATCTACCTTTCTAACAAGATGGAAATGGATAAGAAAGAGGAACGAGTTATGGGCCCTCATAAAGCTTGCCAAACAGTTATGATACGCGGTTTATGTTCGCATTGGAAACAGCCGTTCTATTTTCATTTTGATCAGCCAATGGTTAAAGAAGTTCTCTTTCAAATAATTTCCGAGTTGTATCGTGCAAGTTTTATAGTGGTCGCAATCACGAGTGATATGGGATCTGGAAACATGTCTTTATGGTCGCCCTTATCAATCGGGCCTGATAAAAATTGTTATTTTTGCCATCCCTGTGACGATGAGTTGAAAGTTTTTGTATATGCGGATGTTCCACATCTGATAAAGCTTGCTCGAAATCATTTATTTGATAGCGGTTTCGACGTGGATGGTCACGTAATTAGTGTTGACTACTTCGAAGCGTTATTAAATATTTCGACATCGGAACTAACGTTGGCACACAAACTTACACAACAACATATTCGCATAAAAGGATCTCAACGGCAAAGAGTTCGACCAGCCGTTCAAGTATTTTCGAATTCCGTGGCGAAGGCTATTAAATATGCCGGAGAAAACAATCTTATGCCACAAAACAGTTATTGGGAAGAAGCGGCGGAATTGATAAGTTTATTTAATAAATGGTTCGATCTTATGAATTCCAGATCAAAATTTGTTGCAAATTGTCCAGACCGAAATGCGTTTGGCACAGATACAACTAATCAAACAAATGTGCTAAACAGCATGTCAGAATTTATAAAGTTGATGCGAGTAGGGATGCATAAGAGACTTCTCCCTTTCCAAAAGGGTATATTGGTGACAAATCGATCATTAGTGGAAATTTTTCCTTATTTGATAGGGAAATATAAATTAGAATACATTTTGACATCTCGTCTAAATCAAGATGTTCTTGAAAATTTCTTCGCATACATCCGAGGAATGGGAGGTGCTAATGATCATCCGTCGCCGTTGGACTTCAAGTACCGCTTAAGGTGGTATATTGTGGGAAAACATTCAGCCGCAATTTTCACAGAAAACCGAAATACGACTGAAACCAACGAAAGTTGTTTACTTCATGTTTTACATGAAAAGGACAATGACGCGGAAACCGAAGACGTTTGTTTGACAGAGAATATGGTTTCAAATCTGGTGGAGAAGCAGGGAACTAACTGTGAAAATGAAGATAAATGCGAGGGTGAAAATCTTGTACAATCGTTTGTAGAGCCGCTTTATTTAGACGAGGACCTTTTGCTTGATGAACCACTGACATCGTTCTTGGATAGTTTTGAAGTGAAAACAAAGATTCACCTCCAAGCATTAAAGTACATTGCCGGTTTTGTGGCTTTCAAATTTAAAGACAAATATCAATTGGGAATTAAAACCAAAGAATTAGATCGAAATAAGGAACCTGACTGGCTGCAGGTCATTTCAAGAGGATCTCTTGTTCATCCTAATGAAGAACTTTGGGCAGTGGCCCAAATACTGGACGCGGAATTCTATGACATGCACGGAACGTCCTTGTTAAAGGAAAAACAAATTTTCCAAAAATTAGCTCAACGAACTGTATCTAAATTGGACACGAGCAATTCGATTCCATATGAAGTGATTCTATATTTTAGTAGAACTCGAACAAACATTAGGTTACGGGAGCTAAATGCACAAATATGTTTTAAAAACTGTCAACGCAAACTTGACAAGAAAATGTTAAAAATTACCAACAACAGAAGCAAATAATTCACTTAAGGTACCTTTGTATATTTCTAAATTGTGCCGTTCATTTATTAAACTGTTATTCTTCTTATTTTGCTTCAAACATTCAAACAGTGAGTAAAAATTATATCTATATATATGTTTTTTATTATGAAAAATAGATTAGTGTCAAAATTTTGTTTGTTCCATTTTCTGCCTTATTTTTTTTGGCTTCCTAAAAATTCAACTTTATTAAGCAAGCTATTTTCCTCTTTCACTTTCCCTAAAAGTGTCGATATATCGATTGAATTAAGTCAATAGTTGAATTTGCTGAAGTTAAATTTATTAATTAAACCGGGACTAGCTATATCATTTGCATTGAATCGTACGCAGTGTAATCCATGTGACGTCACATTGTGCAAGAGAGATGGAGCTAACATGCGCTAGAGCATACCGTTGTATGTGTATCGTGGGGAGAACCGTTGTTTAGAGACAACGCCACTTGTCATCCGGTAAGTCAGTAATTTAATTCAGGAGTATTTCTCGCTTTTAACCTTATGGTGGTGACAAAAGATAGCTGAACGTATTAAAGAAGAATTTTACGAGATGGGGACGTTTCGCCCCCACCGTTTGGCCCCCGCCGTTTCGCTTCTGGTCCCGATTCGCCCCCGACTCATTTCGCCCCCAAGTTAACATATTGTAGTGATAAATTCTTTTAAATTCTTATTTATTTGATTCTTTCTTTTTCTTTTGTATTTTTCTTTTAATAGGATTTTTCTTTTTTATTTGTGAAGCTTAATTCAGATTGTGGGTACTTATAGTTAAGAAAGTCTTTTTGTAATTTAAAATTTCAAAAAAGTGTGTGTATTGTAATTTCTAATATGTTTTATAAATCGATTACGATTGTTGCTAATCGTCTCCAATTTACTTTTAATTAGAAATTTCAAGTATTTGTATGTATTAAAATTTATTCGGTTTAGATGACCCAACTACGATTGTTGCGAATCGTCTTTTGATACATCCGTTGAATAAATTTCAATATAGCTCTTAATTTTTTATCAATAGGTTTAAAAACTTCGCTTAAGATTGTTGCGAATCGTCTACGAATAGTATTCGTTAATTGACTAAAATTTAACTAATTGTGTTTTGACAGTTATTTAAAATTTTCTAACAATAATAAGATAATTTTAGCCTTTCTTGGTACTTACTGTGACATTCCTTCCTTTGAAAGCTCTTTACGTTATAAAATAACAGATAGAATTCCAAAATTTAAGAATTTATTTATATAAAAATGTAAAATGTCAAAAAACGAAACGAATGATTATTAACGTCAAAATTATTAAATAAATTAACGAGAAATCGTTATGGAATCGATTGCTTTAGCTTGGTTAAGAACAGGTATTGAATATTATAAAGTGTTCGTCGAAGAATGCGATAAATTCGGTGCAATATTATGCGTTCCTTATGATGTTATAAAATTTGATCCAATTTTAATTACGCCAGAGAACATGAATGAATTTTGTTCAAAGGAAAATGAAAATATAATTGAAATAACGCTTCTCCGAATAGAAAAAATTATATTAGAATTTACGTCAGTGACATATCTAAAAAAAAGTGGTAGAAAAACTCGAAGTTATGAAACGGTAATAAAATATTTCAATGTTTTTAAATATTTATCGTCTATGAATTTTTATTAATTGTTACAGGTTGAATCGAGTGAATAGTGGTAAAGAAGCATAAAACTATTAAGAAGTTGTAAAAGTTTTTATAAATAAAATAATTAGTATCAATTATGATGTTGATTAAATTTATGTTATGGTAACTGCCTTTCTAGACAAAGTTTACAAATCGAACGTACGATGTTTTTAAGTATACACATATATCATAAATTTTAAAGGTAAATTTTAAGGTACGACACACAATTTATCATAAAACAAGTAAAATATTGTCATTTCCAGAGATAAAATTTAATTGTGACATAGCTTATTGTGACCGATTAGCTTTTATATATTTCTTATTTTTGGAACCAATTGGTGTTGCAGGAAGCAGTCAACTTAGGGCAGAAAAAGAACTACTCTTTTCGATTTGCCAAGCTTTCGGTAATGTTTATTACCTTCATCAGGGCTGCTACAGATTCGAATAACAAAATTAGACAAGTTACGGCTTAACAATTTGTTACTTACATCGGTTGAGGTTAAGTTTTAATAAAACTTAACCTCATTAAACTTTTATTAAAACTTAACCTCAACCGATGTAAGTAACAAATTGTTAAGCCGTAACTTGTCTAATTTTGTTATTCGAATCTGTAGCAGCCCTGATGAAGGTAATAAACATTACCGAAAGCTTGGCAAATCGAAAAGAGTAGTTCTTTTTCTGCCCTAAGTTGACTGCTTCCTGCAACACCAATTGGTTCCTTAAGTTCGCAGTCGCGATCAGATTCTACTTTCTTATTTTTTACAAAAACTATATAATCAAATGAATTTGTTAGAATGTTTTCAAATTTTGAATGGTTTGTAATGAATAATATTTTATTTATTGGTAGCTTAGGTAATGAGTTATACGTATTTATATACTTCATTGGATCATTATTAAGAGTTTTAATTTCCTTCAAATAACTTTTGTCAGCGCTTAGCTGCGAGATTGTAGATTGATCAGAATACATTCCAATTTATTTATATTTAAATTAATTATGTAACTATTTTATTTTCTAGTTGAATATTTTTAACAAAAAATTTGATTATTAATACATACTTTTTGAAGTTAGACATTATATTACTAGAATTATTATTATTAGAATTATTTCGGCAACCTTTATTGCCTTCATCAGAGCAAAAACTACATGAGGAAGGTTACAATGATTCAATTGATTGAAATTAAATTACATATATGTCTAAAACGAAGTTTATTTATTTTCAAGAATAGTCTAGATTTAGAAAATTGTTTGAAAATATCATTACCTTTGGATTCTGTTATTCCAAATTACGATTGAAATCAAATTTTATTAAATATTCATAAGCTAAATTAAGATTTTGAATATCCGATCTAAAATTCATAGAATTACTGTTTTTTTTAATATGAAATAATTCTAAGAATAATCTTGTACGATAATTGGTTTCTTTTTCTAAAATTTTAGTGTTATTGAAATCTAATAAATGATTTTTCTCCTTAAAATGTTGTGCTAAAGCACTAGAATTTTTTACTTTTTTGGTAATTAATCTACAATCAGATTTATGTTGTGATAGTCGTGATTTAAGCCAATTGGAAGTTTGTCCTATATAAACCTGATCACATTCTGTACAAGGAATACAATAAACAATACCATATTGATTAGAAGGTGGAATTCTATCTTTAGTTTTACTAAAAAGATTATTAATAGTTTTTTAAATTATATTTTGCAATTTTAGCATTAATATTTTTTAATTCTTTAAAAATCAAATTTGTATAACCAGTTATTTGTGGAAATTTTTTTATAAAATAAAATGTTTTGATTTTGATTATTTTGAGAATTATTGTTGTGAATATTATGAAAATTTTGATTTCCATTTTGATTATATTGAAATAAAATTTTATTCACTAAATTTAAAGAATATCCATTATTACAAAAATGATTTCTTAGTTTAATTAAATTCTTTTCTAAAAAAGTAGGATGACATAAATTTTTAATTCTGTTCTTAAAAGAAATTAAAACATTTAATTTCTGATTTAAAGGATTACATGAATAAAAATTAATGAATCTACCAGAATGTGTCGGTTTTTGATACCAATCTAATATGATTGTATTATTTTCCAATCTGATTAATTTGATATCAAGAAAAGGAACTGAATTATTAGATTCTTCTTCTAATGTAAACTGAATTTGTAGATGAAAGTTATTAAAAACATCTAATGTAGTAACAATCATATTTCTTGGTAAAGAACAAATAATGTCATCTACATATTTTTTTATAAAACCAAATTGAAAGGGTAATTGAGGTATGACATTATCCAAAAGACGATCCATCACCATCTGGGCTAAAATAGGACTAAGGGGAGAGCCCATTGGAACACCATAAATCTGTTTATAAAAGGCATCATTATAAGAGAAATAACTGTTATTAAATAAAAAATTTAAAATTGTTAAGAATTTCTCTTTACTTAAATTACAATGTGGTTCAATTTTATTCAACCAATCTTCGTTATTTCTCTTATGATGCCTTTTATAAACAAATTTATGGTGTTCCAATGGGCTCTCCCCTTAGTCCTATTTTAGCCCAGATGGTGATGGATCGTCTTTTGGATAATGTCATACCTCTGTTAAATTGTTAAGCTCTAGAAGTAGTTTTGACCACCAAAAAGAGGGGAAAAAAGCTAATTACAGTCGTTCACAAGTTGGCGGTCCAGAACCGGCATATGTTATACTAGTTTGAAGAACCAAAACATTCCGCATCATCAGAATTCATTAGAAACAAATCTATGTTGTATAAATCGCAAAGGGTTGGTTTAACGTTTAAATAAGTGACTTATTCTCGTCAGTACATTTTAAATTATTAAGTATTAACGCTGCTCCATAAAATAAAAGTGGAAGTTATAGTAGCATTCATTTTATGTTAATGCTGTTTCAATAGTATTCATCTTTGACCTATGTACATATCTAGAACCGTAAATAGGTTATTCTTTTCTTTGACTGGAATTGACTGAAAGCACCTCAGAATATAATAAGCTTTCATTAGCGGCAACGCATCCACAAAGATAAACTTCATTATTGACGGTCGGTTTCCTTTAAGAAGACGAAACTGTGAAACAATGCCTTGATAAATGCATGCTACTATACTTTCGGCTTTTTTCGGTTTCTTTACTTTAGTAGATATGGATACGTCCATCAGACTGAGTCTCTTGAAGTCTCCAGGCATAACAAATAATTCTGAAAATCTAAAAAAAAAAATACATTTTGGACTCAACCAAAAATATAAATTAATATTTCTCTAGTCCACTAGATTTCATTTTTTTTTTTACAAAAAGCTTTCAACGGAATAACTTTTAATCATTGATTGAGCAAACTAGTGCAATTAGACTGTTAATTGCTCGTTTAATTTAGAATCACCTCTAGCAATAATTTCTTAAGAAACATGTTTAAATAATAGGAATAACTGACATATTTACCAATAGATTACTTGCATGTATACCTATCGTAAATTACCTACATAAGTTTTAACTTGAGGCTTCTCACTCGTGGTATTGCATTTTACCAGGGGCGGATTTAGGCATGGTCTTTATGGGTTGCAGCCCAGGGCCCCGCCAATCAAAGGGCCCCCTCGCGGTCAAAAAAATAAAAATGAAAATAATTTATCTTAAATATTTGTTGTGTATTAACTCAGAGATGAGAATGTTAAGGTGGCGTAGTTTTGAAAAAACAAAAGTTGTTGTATTCTTCCTGTATTAAAATTTACATAAAAAAACTAAATGTTCTGAATAAAAGAAGTTCTGCATTATACCGAAACATAAAAGTGGTGTCAGAAGTGAACGAATTCGCACCGCCTAAGAGAGAAGAAGTAAAAATAAGTGATTTGTGTCAGCTAGAAAAACGTCAAAGCTTCGAGGAAAAAGGAAACGTATTCCATCTGAAATTGGGATGGAAGTACCACCAGAATTGTTGCAAGCGATCACAAACATGCTCACCAATGCAATGCGGATGTCCGTGGCAAACATCGTCGCCGCTGAAGGAAGTAACGAGACTTCCAAAGGAGCAACTGTCGCACAAGCAAAAGTACCAACATTTTCTATGACTGAATATCGTGCAACAGAGAAAATGTCAGTTGAAGACTATTTCAAGCGCTTCGATTGGGCACTTCAGTTAAGTTGCATCCCTCAAGAGCAGCATGCCAATTATGCTCGTGTTTATATGGGCATGGAGTTGAACAATGCGTTAAAATTTTTGGTCTGTCCACGCTTGCCAGAAAATATCACATACGACGATTTACGCAACACGCTTATTGGTCATTTTGATCGGACAAAGAATAAATTCGCCGAAAGCATCAAGTTCCGCCAAACTGTGCAACATAAGGGAGAAACTATTGCAAATTTTGCTTTGAGACTCCGACAAGGTGCTGCATATTGTGAATATGGTGAGTTTATGGATAGAATGTTAATTGAACAACTCTTACATGGCCTTCAATCTCATGAGATGTGTGATGAAATCATTGCGAAAAAGCCTGCCACATTTACTGAAGCATATGAAATTGCACACTCTCTTGAAGTGACACATAATACGTCCGTAGATGTCAAGTCAACAGGAATGTCAACAAAGTATGAAATGACAAATAAATTAGGATACGCAAAACCACATATCAAAAGAAATGACAAATGGTCTTCACGAAGAAGATCAACGTCACATAATTCAGAAAAGCAACATAATTCCCACAGAACATCACAGAGAAGTGAATCATATGAACAAGGTAATCGAGGAGATCATCCGTCTTGCCAAGGCTGTGGAGGATCACATTCACGTAATTACTGCAAGTTTCGGAATGCGAAATGCAATCACTGTGGAAAAAAGGGTCACATCGCCAAGGTTTGCAAATCAAAGACGTCAATACAAACTGCTGGCCAAGTAATGGAAGTCGAGTCATCAGCGAAGGAGATCGATGTTTTGCAACGTCTGAGTAAGGTTCATGATGTCAATTTATTCAAACCGTCAGGTAAGCAAATGATTAATGTACTTATCGATGGATGCAGTCTTGAAATGGAGCTCGATACTGGAGCACCATGCGGAATAATTAGTAAAAAAGTACTGAGCACGATTAAACCAAATTTTGTCTTGCAACAGACAGATAGACAATTTGCTAGTTATACAGGTCATCGTATCCATTGTATTGGTCGCATTTTAGTTAATGCAACAGTTGGCGCGACAACCCGACGATTGAATCTATTTGTCGTCGATGGGAAATTTGATACACTTTTTGGTCGAGAATGGATTACACAATTTCTGAATGAAATAAATTTTTCTAAAATATTTTCTAATCCTGAACAGGTACATACAATGTCTACTGCGATGCCATGTTTGACTCCTGAACAAAAAGTTCAACTCGAGCAACTCCTGATCCAGTATGACGATGTATTCAGTGAGATACCAGGAAAACTAAGCGGACCTCCTGCCAGAATACATTTAAAGCCAGGAGCAACACCTGTCTTTTGCCGAGCAAGAGAGATACCATTAGCACTACGTGAGGCATACGCGAAAGAGATTAATGCTAAAATTGCGTCGGGATTTTACGAAAAAGTAGAACATTCTGAGTGGGCCAACAACACATGTGGTTGCTAAGAAAAACGGAAAAATACGTATCACAGGAAATTACAAGACTACATTAAATCCTCGCATCGTTATTGATGAACACCCGATACCGAAAGTCCAACATTTGTTTAACCGTATGAAAGGAGCCAACTTATTCTGCCATCTAGATATTACAGATGCATATACACATTTAACGATTGATGAAGAATTTGCTAATGCTTCAACGCTGAATACTCCAACACATGGGCTAATTCGTCCAACTCGGGCAGTTTACGGAGCAGCAAATATTCCTGCAATCTGGCAACGAAGAATGGAAACTGTATTACAAGATCTTCCTAATGTTCTCAATTTTTTCGATGACGTGCTAGTCTTCGCAAATGGTTTCGACAACCTGATGCTATCTCTCAGTGCAACTTTGGAAAGGATGAAGTTACATGGATTAAAACTTAATCGAGCAAAATGTGTCTTTGCCACACCTACTGTCGAGTTCTTAGGACATAAGGTAGACGCTGAAGGCGTACACAAGTCCGACAAACACACGGAAGCTATACGCGATGCACCAAAACCCTCTACAAGAGAAGAATTACAATTATTTTTGGGTAAGGCAACCTATTATAGTTCTTTCATACCTAATCTGTCCAGCAGAGATCGTCCACTCCGAGATATGCTTCTTGTTGAACCGTTTGCATGGACTCCTGCTGCTGAAAAGGCATACATCGACATCAAAAAGATCTTGACTTCGCCTCAGGTCCTCATGCCGTATGATCCTGCACTTCCATTACTGTTAGCAACAGATGCTAGCAAAACAGGTTTAGGCGCTGTTTTGTCACACCGACTGAACGATGGAAGAGAGCGTCCAATCGCTTACGCAAGTCGAACGATGAATGCTACAGAACAACGCTATCCGCAAATCGATAAAGAGGCACTGGCTATAGTTTGGGCTGTACAAAAATTCTTTTACTATCTTTATGCTCGTCACTTTACGTTGATTACAGATCATAAACCTCTGACACAAATTTTGCACCCAGAAAAATCACTTCCGGTGTTATGTATTAGTCGCATGGCAAATTACGCAGATTACTTGTCGAACTTTGATTACGATGTTGTATTCAAACCGACGAAAGCTAACGCAAATGCAGATTATTGCTCGCGTAGACCGTTGCCTACAACAATTAACACCGTGAACAAATTCACATCTGGAGAAGAGGAAGAAACTATGGAATTTGACGAATTCGATCAATTTGTTTTGAACCAAATAAAGCAGCTTCCCATTAGCGCAAATGACATCGCTCGAGAAACAAGGAAGGATCCACATCTTGGTAAAATTGTCCAATTATTAGAAACGGGCCAGAATCTTGCTCGCCATGGTTTCAAGGCTCCTGAAGTCAATTATACTTTAGCCGCGAACTGTTTATTATTTGAACATAGAATTGTTGTGCCAGTCTCTCTGCGGCAGCCAATCCTCAACGACTTACATGCAGCTCACATAGGTATTGTGAAAATGAAGGGGTTAGCAAGATCATTTGTTTTCTGGCCACGTATTGATGCAGATATTGAATGCGTTGCAAAATCGTGCAATGAATGTGCTAAGAATGCGCATACTCCACCGAAGTTCCGAGAACATCACTGGGAGTATCCTAAAGCTCCCTGGGAAAGAGTTCACATAGACTATGCGGGTCCCGTTGCTGGTACGATGCTGTTTATAATTGTCGATGCATACAGCAAATGGTTGGAAGTTAAAACAACTAATTCAACAACTACAGCTTCAACTATTGCAATGCTGGATGAGTTATTCGCAGCTCACGGTGTTCCTGTCACCATAGTCTCCGATAATGGAACACAATTTACGTCTGAAGAATTCAAGAGGTTCTTACAAGTCAGTGGTGTGAAGTACCATAAGCTTACAGCTCCATATCATCCGTCGACGAACGGGCAAGCAGAAAGGTACGTGCAGACAGTAAAAGATGCTCTTCGTGCAATGTCCACTACGCCAGCCACATTGAAGCTGAACTTGAACGAGTTCCTACGTCAGTATCGTAAGGCTCCACATGCAACTACAGGACAGCCTCCTGCGCGACTGTTCCTAGGACGTGATATACGTACTCGCCTCGACTTGATCCGACCAGAAGATATGTATACAAAAATCACGGGAAAACAACGTGCTGAATTCGATACCACGTTTCGCAGATTCCAACCTGCCCAAACAGTCTACTTCCTTTCGGGAAATCCACGTATGGACAAGTGGCTTCTAGGCACAATTGTTACACGCCTTGGAGACCTCCATTATGAGATCGACTATTCTGGGAAACGCTTTAAGAGACACATCGATCAAATTCGAGAACATCACCAAAGTATAAATCAACCAGCTGTTAATGTTCAACCACAAAGCCAGAGCGAGAATGTTGTAGAGTCACCACGTCGAGTTCACTTCTATGAAAATTTAAAAAGACCAGTTTCAGCTCCCCCTGCAGTCACAACTACAGCACCAGTGGAACAACCTACGACTCCAAGAGCAGAAACACCTACGACTCCGAGAGCAGAAACACCTACTACTAAACAATTCCCACGTAGATCAACACGTATCCGTCATCCTCCTTTAAGATTCTCATCAAGAAAGTAATTTCCAAACGGGGGAAGAAATGTTGTGTATTAACTCAGAGATGAGAATGTTAAGGTGGCGTAGTTTTGAAAAAACAAAAGTTGTTGTATTCTTCCTGTATTAAAATTTACATAAAAAAACTAAATGTTCTGAATAAAAGAAGTTCTGCATTATACCGAAACATAAAAATATTGAAGAAAATATAAATTATACGAAATTTTTTCTTTGACTTTAAACAGTTTTTCGGCAAATTGGAAAATGAATCGCCACAATTAACCCAAACTTGGGTTAATTTGTGTTAATTGGGTAGGCCCCCAAACAGTAGCAGTCCAGGGCCCCCAAAATTAGTGTTAATTGGGTAGGCCCCCAAACAGTAGTAGTCCAGGGCCCCCAATTCAATGGCCAAATCAACAATATTGTAATGACAAGCTACTAAGATGGAAAATCGATGTGGTAAGCAAAAGACGTTATTTAATCATTCATTTAAATAAGTGTTTTTATTAATGTGCAGCATTCCCTGGAATTGTGGGCGCGATAGATGGAACACATATACTTATCAAGCAACCTACACACAACGCAGTTGATTTTTCTAATCGTAAGGACTCATATTCTATAATAATTGTTCAAGCAGTATGCAATGATCAACTTTTAATTATGGACGTCTTTATTAGTCTGCCAGGTCGCATGCACGACGCACGTGTTTCCGGAAAATTCCTTTACACCAAAAATTAACTGATGATCAACCCCTGATACAACCACATCAGCATTTATTGGGAGATGCCACTTGCCCTCCAATGGTAAATCTTCTCAAACCTTATAGAGATAATGGGTCACCACGATAATACCATCTCGTTTTAACACATTGTCAAACAATCCAACTCGTTTGCTTGCTCGCCGCGGCTTTGCCTTGGCTCGCAATTTGCAAACTTGTTCGACAAAGTGCCATTTTGCCGCCTTGGTACATAAATAACTATGTATTATCTCATTCCTGCGGTTCTGGTACCAAAAAGCCAAAAAGAGATTAAACACGAATCCAAAACAGCGGCAGCACAATACAACTTTCCTAATGGACCCCATAACAATTCTTGTAAACAGGTTTTTTTTTTTTTTTTATTCCAAGACGACGAAGAATTTAAAGCAACAGAAATTAAAATTACAGATCAAAATATAAGAAGCCTTCGAAATAAATGTCTTGATCTGGAAATTCTCTTGGACAATGAAAATCCTACAATACTCTGCTTTATTGAGACTTGGTTAAACGAACTTGAAACAAATGGCATCAAACTGAAAGCCTGTTAACTGGTAGCAAACTTCTGCAGATCCTCTTCCCATGGTGGTGGGGTCTGTATGAGAGATAACTTAAATGCAACGTGTATACGTTTGGGCAAAATATGTAAGGAATTTGTATTTGAATGTGTAGCTGTGAGTTGGAGAATTTTGGACCAAACTTACATATTTTCTTGTATTTATAGATCTCCATATGCAGACATGTGGAATTTGAATAAGTGGTCGATGATAAAAAAAAGAAAGATAGACATTTTTTGATTATTCTTTGAAAAGCTGTCTAAAGTTGTAAAGTTGTGTAAAGTTTTCCTAAATAAATAAATAATTCCCGATTAAATACAATAGTCCGATTCCTACATTTTTGGGGGCTCGTCCGGGATTGAATTAACGAGATTGGTGAGTTTTGATTCCGAAGAAATTTGTGAAGTATCTATTTTGGAAAAAGATAAAATCGGTACTATTAAGTTGCTAGGAAAAGGAAGTTGACAAGTACAGGGATTTTGTTTATATTTTCAACGGTACCTACACATTTTATTATTAGATATACAAAAAAATGTTAAATACGAAAGTTTTAGGGATTTGCCTGACCCGTCAGAATTTATTAAGAAAAGAAACAAATGACGATTGGACACCTAACAAATGAGTATCAACTTTGTTATTTTAAATGGAACACTATGTATGTTTTCTAGAATTAAGAAAGACATTTTTTCCTAATTCCAAAAACATGTAGTTTGTCTATATTTGGTTTCATACTTTTGCGATATTTAAATTTCAAATTTAAAAAGAAATGCAATTACTTTCATTAATAAGACGTTTATTATGTGTGACAAGTGTTAAACTAATTAAAAGTCATTTTATAAGTCAAAACACCAAAACATCTAAGATAAATTAACATATTATATGAAGTAAATTAATAAAAATATACCAAAACAATATTAATTTCAAACTTAAATACTGTAAAAAGTATAAAACAAAATATAGACAAACTACATATTTTTGGAATTAGGAGAAAAATATCTTTCTTAATTCTTCAAAATATTCTGAATGTTCCATTTAAAACAACAAAGTTGACAATAATTTGTTAGGTTTTCGATTGTCATTTGTTTCTTTCTAAAGTAAATTCTGGCGGTTCGGGTAAATCCCTAAAACATTTGAATTTAACATTTTTTGATATGTATAATAATAAAATGTGTAGGTACCGTTCAAAATATAAACAAAAACCCTGTACAAGTCGGTCGTCAAAAGAAGTCGTGAGAAATTATTGACAACAAAGTCGTTTAGGTGCGTAATAAGTTGGAGAAGACGCAAATAAGTCGCTTATTGTGTCGATATTTGTGTTTGAAAAGTAGTAGAATGTATGACAACGATGGTAATAGTGATGAAGTTGTCGAGGTCGATGTCAACGATCAAATCAGAATGAAAGAAAATCAAAAGAGAGGTTACAGTGACATTTGCGAAAAGCTAGTACATAATAAAACAAAATCTATTCAGCCAATTGATCAGAACATTGATTCAATGAAAATAGCTGAATTACGAGAGGAATTAAGGAAGTTACAGTTACCAGTAGATGGAAAGAAAAAGGTTCTATTGGAAAGGTTAAAATCTTATTATGGTACAAAAGGCGAAAGTAGTGAAGAATCTGATAGTGAAAACAACTGAGGATGAAGATGAACAAAACTACGAAGAGAAAAAAGTGCAGCAGTAGAAGAAAAAAAGAACAAGAGGTTAATTATAGATAGATAAAATTTTATGGATTATTTCGATGAGATAAACCATCAAAGCCGTAATCAGTTTAGATTTACAATAAAAGATGTGGAGGATAGCATTGCTCATTTTTCTGGAGATGATAAATTCTCAATAGAAAAGTGGATTAATGATTTCGAAGACTTGGCGAATATATTACACTGGGACGATTTGCAGCTGTTTATTTATGGGAAAAGAATGCTAAAAGGATCAGCTAAGAAGTTGTGTCACATGAGAAAGGTATTACTTCATGGAAAATTTTAAAACTACGATTAAAATGTAAATTCAAGTCTCATTTGAATACTGCTATAATTCATGCTCAGTTAGTAAAACGAAAACAGTTGCCAAATGAAACTGCCAGACAATATATTTATGCGATACAAGAAACTGCAAGTCAAGGTGAAATAGAAGAAGAAGCGTTAGTACATTATGTCATACAAGGCATACAGGATGAAGAGATAAACGAAATTGTATTATATGGTGCAACTTCTTTACGAGAATTAAAGAAGTTTGAGCTGTATGATCTAATGAAAGAAGCCTCAAATAAGAAGAAGACCACTTAAATTCACCAAAGACAATGAAGAAAAGAAAACATTGTTTTTCGTGTGGTTCAACGGAGCATGATGTTCAAAACTGTATTTTAAAAGATTGTAAAGACTGCGCTTTGATTCTTAA
Source organism: Dorcus parallelipipedus (assembly GCA_958336345.1). Taxonomy (NCBI): domain Eukaryota; kingdom Metazoa; phylum Arthropoda; class Insecta; order Coleoptera; family Lucanidae; genus Dorcus; species Dorcus parallelipipedus. Next base: position 10,901,159 of record OY284483.1, on the reverse strand, counting down.
ATTTTGTTATGAATCTTTTTAGTTTTGGGTAATTTAGATATAATATTACGAAATGTAATTGTGTAATTTAGTGTAAATTTGTTATAATGCGTTATTTAAGTAAGTGTAATTGAACGCAAAACGCACGGAAATTCCCGTACCAGGTACGACGCGCACGGAAATTTCCACGCGGAGCGCCGAAGATACGTTGTTTACGAATTTTACAGTCGAGATTCGCGAATTTTGGTAACAAAAACTAGTTAACGTTTGCTATATAAACCAGGGAAAATGGCCCAAGAGGCATGAGTATCCGATGAGATCTCATCACGCTTGGTCGATGTACGAGCGAAGCATCTTATTTCAGCCGGTGAGCTTAAATAAGGGAGATCTGGTTGGTGTTTGAAAATCGCGTCCGTTGCGAGCAGTTTTCAAACAGAACTTGTATCTTACTCTGGCCGATGAGCAGGGTAAAGACAGATTTTGTCAATCATTTGGAAATCGTGTCCGATGCGAACGATTAATAATTATTCCTTGTATCTTACTTCGGCCGATGTGCGAAGTAAATGCAAAACTGTTAGTTGTTTGTAAATCGCGACCGTTGAGAGCGATTGGCAAATAACACTTGTGTCTTACTCTGGCCGATGAGCCTGGTAAAGCCAAGCTTTGGGAGATGTTTGATAATCACGTCCGATGAGAGAGATTATCAAATATTAATATTGTTGTTAGCTTGTTGGTGGGAGTTTCTGTTGCCAATTTTCTGTTAAGTATCGCGTCCGTTGCGAGCGATGGTTTAATTGTGTGTTGTTTATTAACAATTAAAATTTCTGAGATAATTAACTTACAGATTTATTACAATGTTATTTTTGATGCTATAGGGATCCTCCGCACGTATTTTATTTGGATATTAATTATCAATTCTGTTATGTTTTACGATTTTCATTAAAATAGTGGTGAGTGTATTAAATGAAGTTTTCTTTATGAATCTTGGCGTCACGACTAAGATACCTGGCACTCTTATGTGTAAACGCCCTATGCTACCATTGGTGGTGATTGGTAAGAAAGAAATACTTACCTAATTCAACGCTCGGGAGCTGAGCCAGAGGAGCGTTTGGTCGTGTGGTTCAACGGAGCATGATGTTCAAAACTGTATTTTAAAAGATAAAGGACCGAAGTGCTTCAAATGCAACAAATTCGGACATGTATCTAAAACCTGTAGTGAAAAATCAGTAATTAAGTAATTAATTAAATTAATTTATGTGAACCTTACAAATGTCGAGTTGAAAGACTAGTTAATGAATATAGGCCGATTAAAGAAGTTGAAACTAGGCTAGAAACTAAAATTACTCTCCAATGTAATACTCCCTTGACAGAGATTGTAAATAACTCATTCAGTCAAGGTATATTTCCTGAAAAATAACAATTGCAGAAATTAAACCAGTTCATAAAAAAGAATCTAAACTGTTCATTTTCTAAAATATTCGAGAAAATTGCTAGCATAAAGTTAATGTTCTTTTTGGAAAAGCATAAATTATTAAACACCAACCAATTTGGCTTTCGTAAGGGACGCTGTACAATATCTGCAATTTTTACATTTTTGGAGGAATTATATTTACGTATGGATAAGAGTGAAGCTTACTTAGGGCTTTTTTTGGACCTCAGTAAAGCGTTTGATATGGTAAATCACGACATACTTCTTGAAAAATTACATGCATATGGTATTAGAGGCACAACCTAGGATTGCTTTCATAGTTACCTTGAGAACAGAAGTCACAGTGTTAAAATAAACAACTCTAAATAAAAAATGTTGAAAATTGACCGTGGTATTCCGCAGGGATCCGTTTTAGGACCTCTTTTGTATATATTATATATAAACGACTTTCCTCTTAGTAACGCAATTATTTTTGCTGATGACACGTCCTTATTTATGCACGATATTGATACTCACCATGTTTCCTTAAAAGCAAACGCTAACCTGATGCTAACTGAGGAATATTATTCTACTAACGATTTAATACTTAATCCTAATAAATCAGCATATATTAATTTCACTGTCACAAAAGATCTAGATCATAGTTTACTCATCAGACATAAGAAAAACAGCATTAAACAAAGCGACGACATCAAATTTTTAGGTATAACTATTTGATAATAAATGCAAATGGATAAATGGATAAAACATATTATGTAATAAGTTAACTCATGTAAGCTATACACTGAAGCAACTTACAAGATCTGTGAATTCCGAAATATTGAGGATATTTCTCAACTCATTCGTGAAAATTAATTTAAAAGACTCTAATTAATTTTCATGAATCGAGTTGATTTCCACCCTTCGTCTTAATTCCTTTTTGATGTACTGGCCTACATTTCTGAACGTGCCCCCTTACTACATAGGTTAGTTGTCTATTTTACCAACACATTTTACCTTGTCATCCACCATCTTGACTTTATAGTGCACGCAGTCATGTCGTTCGCCTTTTCACGTTGATATACTTACTTTAACTTGCACATTATATTAACCTGACAAATATTTAACGTGTAACTTATAGTTACCTTCACATGTAGTAGTTTTTTAGTTTTCGTTCTTTAATTTTTTGGTAAGTTCTCTCACAATTTTCATATTTTTCACCTTTGTGACATTTTTCTCATATTTCAGCCTGAAGATGACTTTTTTTTAATATTCTATCGTTAGGCCGAAACATGTAATTACATGTAGCGTGTTCACATTAAATTTATGTGGAGAAGATTCGAGTTTTTATTTATTTTTAATTTTAGAATTAAAAAATGTTTTGATTCAAAAGTATTACTATACCTTCAATGAGTAGATTGCATTTTCTATGTTATTTGATATTTGTTACATGTATACTGACCGCTGTGTTGTTCATATTTTATTATGTCATTTATTTGTTACTTGACGTGTCCAATATCATATTCATGATCAACTGGATAGAATAAATTATTATTATTATTATATACTAATCAGTCAACGTCCTCGCACCACCAAAGAAAGAAAAGAAAATTTTAAATCAGCAAATTGAAGAATGGTTGGAAGCTGACATAATTCAACCGAACAACAGTGAATATTCTAGTGCAGTTGTTATGGTTCCAAAGAAAGATGGTTCTTATCGGGTATGTGTAGATTATCGACAATTAAACAAAAAGATAGTACGAGATCGGTTCCCAATGCCTTTAATAGAAGATTTTATTGATGCGTTGTGTAATGCTCGAATATTTTCATCGATTGACTTAAAAAATGGATTCTTTCATGTACCTATGGCAGAAACCAGTCGTATATATACGTCATTTGTTACGCCAGATGGACAATATGAATTTTTGAAAACTTCATTCGGATTGTGCAACAGTCCAGCAAGTTTTCTTAGATTTATCAGTGAAACTTTCAAAAGTCTTATAAAACAAAAAATAGTTTATACTTATATGGATGATTTGATTGTGCCAGGAAGAAACGAATTGGAAAATTGGACGACTTGGAAATTAATTGGAAAAAATGTTGTTTTCTACAGAAAAAAAAACAATTCTTAGGCCACATCATAGAAAAAGGGTGTGTATCTCCATCTCCCAGGAAGATAAAAGCTGTAAGAGCTTTTCCTGTTCCACAAACAAGAAAACGTAGAGAGTTTTCTCGGCCTGACAAGATTTTATAGGAAATTTGTGAAGAATTATGCTTTGATAGCTCGTCCTTTGTATGAAGTAACAAAACGAAATACAACTTCTTATTTTGGTGCTGAAGAAGAACATGCTTTTAATGAACTGAAAAAAGCTTTAATAAATGAACCTGTTCTCAGAATCTACAGTGAGAATTTTTTAGCGTAGAACATATGAATCCTTGCTACAATATTGAAGGTGACTTTTTTAAAATCGAACATAGGTTTAATATGTATGTGGGCTTCGTTACTATGAATACCATTCGTACTTGTTTGTCTAGCACTGAAGCTCTTTTTCCGAAATAGATAAAAATAATCATTAATCAGTTTTCTGGAAGTTTGAGAACATATCCCAAATGGTCATAAAAATTGTTAATTGCCTTAAACTGGATCCTACTTGATACCAGTTGTAGATTTGTATCCTTTCATGCGTTGAATATATGTCAAATTGTATTGTCAAATGTGTGAAAGAAAAATAATGACAATTAATGTTAATTATATCCATGGTTACCACGTACTTTTCGGCCTATGTTCGATTTAAAAATAGTCAATAGCACTTATGTATGTTCTACGTTAAAAAATTTTCATAATCCAGCTGCAATCACTGAATTACATACTGAAGCCAGTAAAGAAGGATACGGCGCTGTTCTGCTCTAGAAGTTTCCAGGTGAGAAGAATGTTCATCCAGTTTATTTCATGAGTCATAAAACATCATATGCAGAAGGGAAGAAGCATTCATACGAACTCGAAGTTTTAGCAGTTGTCAATGCCCTGAAGAAATTTCGAGTATACTTGTTGGGCATAAAATTCAAATTAGTAACAGACTGTGCAGCTCTTGAGAAAACTCTGAATAAGAATGACCTACCACCAAAAGTCCAAAAGTTGCTCGTTGGGCATTTGCAATGGAAGAATTTGAATACGAGAAGGAGCATCGTTCCGGCAACAGAATGAAACACGTTGATGCACTTAGTCGTTTTCCAGTGATGGCGATAGAGGATAAACTTATTGTGATGATAAGAAAGAAACAAGATGAAGAAGAGAAATTAAAAATCATCAAACAAGTGATTCTTCAAACAGGATCATATGAAGATTATATTTTAGAAAATGATGTTCTAAGAAAGCAGATAGGAGATCGAACCGTAATCGTGTTCTCTTATACAAAATGATATTATACGGAGGATTCATGAAAACGGACATTTCAGTGTGCAAAAGTGTTACGTTTAAATTTGCCGCTAACATCTCGGGACGATATATTAACATTCGGCTGCGTTTAGCACAGTTGGTACCCCTATATCCCTTCTCTCTACCACTCAACGTTCATTCATGTGAAGCCCCACGTGACTAGTTTTTCGGTTTGGTATCCCAGCAACCTTCACTTACGACGAATTCGCTTTGTTGAAGCCCTTTTCGTTCGGAGCGTGTTACAAGGCGGACGTAATTTATGTGTTGTGCAATTACCGAAGTTTTCGCTCGCAGTGAGGAATAACTTAATCGCGGCTGTGCCGGTAAAGTACGTAACACCTCCGAACACATTTGGAGGTCAGTTTGATTCCAATTCGAAGCCCGTGAGCAAAGCAACCCCAGGTAATGTAAAACGGCTCAATGGCGGACGTGATGAAATGGCGGCTAACGAAACCTTTTTTTCCCTTTGTATTCAGGCTTCTTTTCCTACATGGTTTTTCCTACTTAAGCCTATTAAGCCAGGCTTTCGGCTTATTTTCTCGGAGGCACTTTGGCCCTGGGAATTTATCGTAATCCGTTCGTGGGAATCTGACCAGCCAAGCAGTAGCAGTTTCATCCGGATTGTTGTTGCTATAGGCGATCAAGAGAAGGCGTCGCAGTCAACCACCGACCATCGCGTTTCAACTAGACAAGCTGCCAAATGAAGGTTAGATTCTAATATAATTCAAACTGACGTTTACCGATCAGGTTAGATCCTAGTCGTTGCTCATAAATAATAAACTAGAAGTACGGACTACATGTGATGCTACGTTCATCGTAGGCAATTAAGTAGTAAATTCCGATATCGCAGAGCGTTGTTTTGACTAATGTAAAAATCAGATCTGATTATCGGTACGCATAATCTGTTAATATTTATTGTCGTTTAAGTTTATGTTTGACAGTTCAATTGTTTTAGATGTTTACTTATACTTTGGTTATTCAATAAATTTTGTACCACAGTGAATGTTTTATTGTGTCGACCCATACTCTGAGCATAACAGTGAAATATTTAAAATCTCCTGGAATTATTGGTCTATCTAGGCGAAAGCATCTAGGCTTAGGGAGGGAGCCTGTTTGTGGAATTCTTGCAACTGGGGGTATACACTCCCTGGCACCCTTTATTAAATACTCACCACTTCTCCATTGTGCTAGCTCGGGAGAACCGTTGTTTAGAGACAACGCCACTTGTCATCCGGTAAGTCAGTGTAGCAGAGAGTATCCCAACGCCCTCTCGGGGAGGGTTGAAGGGTTTTCCGGAAGAGTGGTGACCACGGACAGTAGTTCTTTTAGTTCTTAAGAATAAAGTTAGTCTTAATTTAGCCATCGATAAGCTTGCAGTCACGGCGCGCGTTTTCGTGTAGTTTTATAGTTTAATTCTATTATTTGTTAACAAGATCTACCTTTTCTTATATTGTGTATTTTCGTAAGCCTTTTAAATTAAAGCTGATTAAAATAAAGCGAGCTATTCATTTTATTTCCGGCAAATTCGAACCCAAACCGCCACATCAGTAATTTAATTCAGGAGTATTTCTCGCTTTTAACCTTATGGTGGTGACAAAAGATGGCTGAACGTATTAAAGAAGAATTTTACGAGATGGGGACGTTTCGCCCCCACCGTTTCCCTTCTGGTCCCGATTCGCCCCCGACCCATTTCGCCCCCAAGTTAACATATTGTAGTGATAAATTCTTTTAAATTCTTATTTATTTGATTCTTTCTTTTTCTTTTGTATTTTTCTTTTAATAGGATTTTTCTTTTTTATTTGTGAGGCTTAATTCAGATTGTGGGTACTTATAAGAAAGTCTTTTTGTAATTTAAAATTTCAAAAAAGTGTGTGTATTGTAATTTCTAATATGTTTTATAAATCGATTACGATTGTTGCTAATCGTCTCCAATTTACTTTTAATTAGAAATTTCAAGTATTTGTATGTATTAAAATTTATTCGGTTTAGATGACCCAACTACGATTGTTGCGAATCGTCTTTTGATACATCCGTTGAATAAATTTCAATATAGCTTTAAATTTTTTATCAATAGGTTTAAAAACTTCGCTTACGATTGTTGCGAATCGTCTACGAATAGTATTCGTTAATTGACTAAAATTTAACTAATTGTGTTTTGACAGTTATTTAAAATTTTCTAACAATAATAAGATAATTTTAGACTTTCTTGGTACTTACTGTGACATTCCTTCCTTTGAAAGCTCTTTACTTTATAAAATAACAGATAGAATTCCAAAATTTAAGAATTTATTTATATAAAAATGTAAAATGTCAAAAAACGAAACGAATGATTATTAACGTCAAAATTATTAAATAAATTAACGAGAAATCGTTATGGAATCGATTGCTTTAGCTTGGTTAAGAACAGGTATTGAATATTATAAAGTGTTCGTCGAAGAATGCGATAAATTCGGTGCAATATTATGCGTTCCTTATGATGTTATAAAATTTGATCCAATTTTAATTACGCCAGAGAACATGAATGAATTTTGTTCAAAGGAAAATGAAAATATAATTGAAATAACGCTTCTCCGAATAGAAAAAATTATATTAGAATTTACGTCAGTGACATATCTAAAAAAAGTGGTAGAAAAACTCGAAGTTATGAAACGGTAATAAAATATTTCAATGTTTTTAAATATTTATCGTCTATGAATTTTTATTAATTGTTACAGGTTGAATCGAGTGAATAGTGGTAAAGAAGCATAAAACTATTAAGAAGTTGTAAAAGTTTTTATAAATAAAATAATTAGTATCAATTATGATGTTGATTAAATTTATGGTAACTGCCTTTCTAGACAAAGTTGACAAATCGAACGTACGATGTTTTTAAGTATACACATATATCATAAATTTTAAAGGTAAATTTTAAGGTACGACACACAATTTATCATAAAACAAGTAAAATATTGTCATTTCCAGAGATAAAATTTAATTGTGACATAGCTTATTGTGACCGATTAGCTTTTATATATTTCTTATTTTTTACAAAAACTATATAATCAAATGAATTTGTTAGAATGTTTTCAAATTTTGAAAGGTTTGTAATGAATAATATTTTATTTATTGGTAGCTTAGGTAATGAGTTATACGTATTTATGTACTTCATTGCATCATTATTAAGAGTTTTAATTTCCTTCAAATAACTTTTGTCAGCGCTTAGCTGCGAGATTGTAGATTGATCAGAATACATTCCAATTTATTTATATTTAAATTAATTATGTAACTATTTTATTTTCTAGTTGAATATTTTTAACAAAAAATTTGATTATTAATACATACTTTTTGAAGTTAGACATTATATAACTAGAATTATTATTATTAGAATTATTTCGGCAACCTTTATTGCCTTCATCAGAGCAAAAACTACAAGAGGAAGGTTACAATGATTGAATTGATTCAAATTAAATAACTTACATATTCTTTTAGTTTAAATTACATTCCAAATTAAAATGTTCAAAATTTCAAAATCTAATAATTCAGTTCCTTTTCTTGATATCAAATTAATCAGATTGGAAAATAATACAATCATATTATATTGGTATCAAAAACCGACACATTCTGGTAGAATTAATTTTTATTCATGTAATCCTTTAAATCAGAAATTAAATGTTTTAATTTCTTTTAAGAACAGAATTAAAAATTTATGTCATCCTACTTTTTTAGAAAAGAATTTAATTAAACTAAGAAATCTTTTTTGTAATAATGGATATCCTTTAAATTTAGAGAATAAAATTTTATTTCAATATAATCAAAATGAAAATCAAAATTTTCATAATATTCACAACAATAATTTTCAAAATATCAAAATCAAAACATTTTATTTTATAAAAAAATTTCCACAAATAACTGGTTATACAAATTTGATTATCAAAGAATTAAAAAATATTAATGCTAAAATTGCAAAATATAATTTAAAAAACTATTAATAATCTTTTTAGTAAAACTAAAGATAGAATTCCGCCTTCTAATCAATATGGTATTGTTTATTGTATTCCTTGTACAGAATGTGATCAGGTTTATATAGGACAAACTTCCAATTGGCTTAAATCACGACTATCACAACATAAACCTGATTGTAGATTAATTACCAAAAAAGAAAAAAATTCTAGTGCTTTAGCACAACATTTCAAGGAGAAAAATCATTTATTAGATTTTAATAACACTAAAATTTTAGAAAAAGAAACCAATTATCGTACAAGATTATTCTTAGAATTATTTCATATTAAAAAAAACAGTAATTCTATGAATTTTCGATCGGATATTCAAAATCTTAATTTAGCTTATGAATATTTAATAAAATTTGATTTCAATCGTAATTTGGAATAACAGAATCCAAAGGTAATGATATTTTCAAACAATTTTCTAAATCTAGACTATTCTTGAAAATAAATAAACTTCGTTTTAGACATATACTTTGAAATCTGTCATTTCTTGTATTATAGCTGTAAATACTTCTGTAACTATATAATGCACTGTGCTCACACCAAGTCTATAACTGTATGCAATAGTCAGATAAGAGTCTCCGGTTGCCAAAAACCTGAAAAATAAATACATTATTTATTGTTTGTTACAGAAAAAGACTGCAAGAAATCATGGGCCTTATTACGCGATGCATTCCGACGTTCTATAAAAAAACATAAAGAGACAAAAAGCGGTCAAGCTAGTGGATCTACAAGAAAATGGAAATATGAGAAATATGGAAAGAGAGGACCACCCTTTGCACTGTCCCAGCGACCCATGAAGACAAAGACAGTGATGTTGAAGAACGTGGTGCCCATGAAGATAACGAAGAAAGATCGGCTTCTCCTGAAGTTAACGTACCACAAAAATCTAACTCTAAAAAGACGCATGTGATTTCAGGATCTTCAGAAAACTGCAACACCTCTGTGCAAAACGGGCGAGAATTCATCAAAAGACCCCGCAATCTACTTATAGTGAAACGCCATCAACCTCGCTAATGAAATTCATATTAGAAAATAAAACAAAGACCAATGAGATTCAGCAATTTTTTGATAGCATTGCTACCACAGTTCAGTCATTCCCTCCTCGAGATAGAGCTATAGCAAAAGCTAAAGTATTTGCGGTGATATCGCAAATGGAGCTTGACATTCTAAGTAGAGATGCGGCTATGTCTTCTGAGTATGCAGCTTCATCTGCATCGTCTGACACACACATGTCACAAACACGAAATTATTTCTATGGCACACGATCACCACAGACGCTATCGTCAGAAGGACAGCGTAATGCATCGGAATTATCAGGATACAGCAATATTCAAGAACCAGAATTAGGGAACGCCCAAGAAATATCTACATGTACGTTGCAAAATTATGATTCACCGGAAAAATAATTTTGTTTATATAGTTTATTTCTATTTTGTATAACAATTAGAATATTTATATAAAAAAAAAATAAAGTTCTTACCTCAAACAAACGGCTAATTTCTCTCTTGGTGATAAAGACTCTTTAAACTTGGTGTTTTCTTTAGTTATCACGTGTGAAATTTTTGTTAAATGGTTTCGAACTCATATTTAGTCATTCTAAAATATTTAAAAAAACCTGTCTTCGTCGTCTTCAAGCTCTTTGTATAGCGTGTAAAATTCTCCCTCTTTTTTTCGTTTGATATTCATGGGATGAACAGAAAACCTCCTTTTCTCTGCTGTAATTCTACATCCGGTTTCTCTTCTTCTTCCAATAAAATTGCTACCACAGCTAGTTCTTCAATAGAAAAATTTCGGAACATTTTATTAACATATACGCGTGCCCTCTTCTCTCTAGTTGGTTGGTCTGTAGGGGTCTGTCTGTGAAATGTCGCTTGGTATGAAAACTTGTGTCTGTTTCGTGTCTGCCACGTTACGTGCTGGACACGCTACGTGCTGGTAGATGTGAATCGAGCTTTATCGGTCGAATGTACGTTTCGTATAAAAACGGGATTGAAATAGTCGGCAATATGTACCGGGTTCGGTAACGTTGATAAAGTCCAAACTTTTTTATTATTAGAAATCTTGAATGATTTGAAGTCCGACAAGGACAGGTGATTTTCTTACTCACTTCAGCAAAAATTTTACCGCAATATAGGTACACTAAATTTTCACCGGGTCTCTGTTTGTATTTTGATCATACTGGGATTGGTAACGTCGGTTGGAACAATATATATACATATACTTAATCGTTTCTACATTATTCGTTATTATATCATCCCCCCCGTTGTTGCAAAGTTGCGTATTTGGTAAACAATTCTTGAATAAAAATCACAAGTGTTTCAATGATAATAAAAAGTTGATCTGTTATGAGGCCATGAAGTGAACTGAACTGAAGTAAATATTTATTTTCAGATTTGATGTGGTTCTGTCCTAACCTCTTTAATACATTTACATTGGAATACAAATGTTTAATGTGTGATTCGATTAGCTCATCGATTAAAAGCTACAATTTACATCAATGCTGACCTAGGAATTCACTAAGTGGTAGATTTAAGTGTGATGTTAATTCGTGCATGAAAGAATTTAAAAAGTATACCAACTTTAAAAAGCATTTGTTTAGAACACATCCCCCCAAAAAATTAAAAATTTTGACAAATGACTTATTCCAATGCACAATAATTAATTGTGAATATAAAAGTAACTTTTTTACAGTTTCCAACCAAAGTGTCTCCACTATTACAAATTTTCTGGAGGACCCATTTTTGCTAGTGCGAATCTGAACAACAATCATATCATCTTTGACGTTCACATCAGAAAGTTGTAAATTGCAGAGTTCGTCACAACTGCATGCGCCTGCAACTCCTATTACAAGAGCAGCCTGCAGCAAGGGGTAAAGATTACTAGAGTTATTTAAACATTTAATAAAACAAGAGTAATACCTTCATTGCAATATAACATTCATCAGGTGCCTCAATTAGAAATTTTGTGATTTCTTCTTGGGTAAAAGCTGAGGATTTTTTAGGCAGATAATTTACATTTTGACGTTTCAAAAATTAATATTTAATTTAATTTAAACATTAATATTTCAAAATTTGAAAAATTTTGAAATATTAATGTTTTCTTTTAGGGAAAGAGTTGATTTTAACATAGAATAATGTGCCCATAAAGTGCTGGCCTTTTTATCATTTGAATATTCTTGAAAATATACCAGAAGAACATTTTCAGAAATTACAGCTACATTCTTGGTGCTACACCATTTTTTAATGTTACGTACGCTTTCAGGTACAAATCTTTTGATTTTTCGGGCAATAGATTATTTGCCACTTGTCCGGCAATTTCCCGCATTTCAGGCGGCGTACAATTTAAATCGCAGTCGTCGCTAGCCATTTTTACAAGAAGAAAACTTACTAAAATTGAAAGCACGGTTTAGGTTTATTAATTACGAAACATCGTTTACCGTACTTACTTTATTTAATTAACTATTTGGCCTTGGCAAAAAGACTGACGTAATGTTTGTGACAAATTAAAAAATTTAAATCAACTGTCATATCGGTAATACAGAAAACTGTAAATCTTTCGTAATTTGAAATAAATATTTGTTCAAATTAAAATTATCATTTGCACTAGTAGTGGAAAAAATAGTATATACACCACGGTAGAGAAGTCTTATAACTCTCGGTCCTTTACATCCCGAGGCCCATAGGGTATGTAATCATACCCTCGGGTTATAACACTAGACTTCTCTACCTAGGTGTGTAATATACTATTATGTGCTATTGTTTAGAGGCACCGGTCTTGCCTCTACAGGAATCGTCAGAGTCGGTATTCGACGAAGTTCTGCAAAAAGAAAAGTCAGAAAAAAACAAAATTTAAAGTTGGATTTTCTTACACATTACCATCATGTAGGAATCTATTAGCTCTCGGTTTTTCAGGAGGTTTTACTTTGGATATAATCATATTCACATGTTCTATTGATCCCATTTCCAAAATAATTTTTTTTGCAGATAAGAATTCGTCTAATAACTCAAAGGTTATTGTGCTATTTACACAACTATACCATCGAATATTGTCACAGGGGATGCCAAACCCAGCTGCTACTTGCAAATGCAACTTTCCATTGACGTTCATGAGAAGTACCTCCCCTTGGTTTTGTTGTAAAAGATTGCCTTCAGAATTTAAAAATCTTGCGCTGCAATTTCCAATCATGATTTGGCGTTCCATTCTGTCTTTTATTCTAATTTGCTGTATATTTCGCAGTTCTTTCACAGCTGCTTGTAGCTTCGGTGGAAAATGTTGCACGGCACTGAAAAGTTGATAAGCTACAAAACACCGTAGTTTCTTAATGCAGATAAGAAAGTAAATGGTAAAAACCGATACTTTTTTCAATTATTTACATTTTTCAATTACTAAGTAGTTCCTAACCTATATATTACATTCGAAATAGAATTTAACTGAACCTGTCAGCGGGCGGTTATACAAGGTGTTTAAAAAAACGTTCGGATACTATAACCATCAAGAGCAACAAAAAAGTCTTAGTAAGTATAGGTCCGCAAATAATTTTTCTCAAGGATAGAGTTGATTTTGCATTGAAGTAAAAAAATTGTATTATTATAAAGAAACAAACAGTAAACGTGTGATTATGTAGACAAAAAATATTTAAAGAAAATGTTCTACATGTCCACCTCCCGCTTGCACACAGGCTTCACATCTTCGACGAAAAGAAGCTCTTATTCTTTCGAACAGTCCTTGATTTTCTTGAATGGTTTGGCAGTTATGTTCTATTCGCTGCTGCAGCTCATTTTACGTTATTAACGTAATTAACGTTATTAATATAACTATTCGAAAGAATAAGAGCTTCTTTTCGTCGAAGATGTGAAGCCTGTGTGCAAGCGGGAGGTGGACATGTAGAACATTTTCTTTAAATATTTTTCGTACTCATAATCGTAATCTCGTAATCGTACATATTGCTGTGGTATTGGCATATAACCTTTTTGAAATAATTTTGATCTCAGGGCCCATTGATTGAATTATTAAACAAGTTACAACATTACACGGGGTTCCTACGCAATGAAGTAATTTAAAATAGCATTGAAACTCTGTAAACATTTATTGAATTGTTTTGTGCAAATTTGTGAACAAAGTGGTAACTGAGGTAAGTAAAAATCAAATATCTTAGTGACAAAATATATTTAGTTGGTAGTATTGAAGTTATACATAAAATGTCAAAATAACGATGTACACATAACCAAATTATCATCAAATGCAAATGGTACATAAAAATTATAATCTAATTTGCCACGACGAATTGAAGTTAGGAGACTCTACCTCACATTCATCATGAACAAACAGGTTTGTTATTTTCAGTGACCGCTAAGGTAAATAATACCTAGTTCCGTGTCCCCAAAAATTCTAAAAATTGTTGAATGCAAAGAATGAAATGTGTGTTGTTTTAAATTATTATTTAATAAGCAAATTGTGGTTTGTTGAAAATCAGTGTGTATTTTGGATCCGTTATAACAAATACTCAATGTATTTATTCCATTTCGTATTTGCCGACAACAAATCTTAACCATATCAAGTTAGATAAAGACATCTTCTCTGAATATGATAACGTTAAATACCAAAATGTGTTTGTGATAAAAGTATTAACTTCGTCATCAAAAGACGGCATATAATTATTCCATGTCGTCCTTGTTAACAACAAATCTAATCATACCAGGTTGAATGAAAATCCTCTCTGAGTATGATACGTTAAATACATAAATGTGTGTTTAAATCAAAATCAACAACAATAATATTAATAAATTTCAAACTGTTTACCATTTCTAGAAGATGTTATCACAATCACAGACCAAGGAAGACTTAATTCTACTGAAAAATTGTCCCACTTATATAGGGAAATAAGCTCACAAAAACATGTCCCAAAAGAAACTTAACCTTAAAATACAAAATTAAAATTAAAAATTCATGAAAATTAACTTAAAAAATGCGATTCTAAACAAAGCAAAAGTATGGAAATTAAATTAGCTTTTCCTAGGCCAGCCAATTAGCCCCAGACGAAGTGCCTCCACCTTCAACATCTTTACTTTCGCCCCATCAGGAAGGTGCAACAGATATCGGCGCTTGTTGCCTCTTCGATCCTTAAGGAACTCACGAGGAAGCTTTTTGACTGCTTCCTCGAACTCAGCAGCCTCCATCTGCTGCGGGGCAGGGGTTTCAAGATCTGGCAACCCAACCTCCCTGACCGATGTGCTCTGGACCTCCGGCATCGATAACACAGGCCTAGCAGGTGGTGGAAGGACATCAGGCATGGCCTCGGTATCAGAGTCTTCCCCAAAAAGCTCAACGAACTTGTTTTTCAACCAATTTGCTGTGTTTGGGGAGTCGAGACTCATGGCATCGTCTTCCAGATTATGTATACTCTGCATTTTAACAAAATAAAGATATAAGTACAAGAAATATTGTAATGAAAGTTTAATTTTTAGAACTCTAAGGGACCCTGTTATACAAACATGATAGAAATGTGGCACCAAAGGCCAAAAGAAAAATCATCTATCAAAATAAAACAAATTCAACGTGTGTATCCTTTTCATTTAAATTTAATTACTCCTAGAAAAGAAAATAACACAGCAATATGTATGTGTGGACATATTAAATACGGATTAATTGTTCAATGTCCTCATTCACGTTGCAGAAACAATAATAAAAATTTTCAGCATATTAGAACATTTAAATTACATATTTACCGTAATCATCCTTTAGGTTTACCAAACAAGCGTTCGTCTAATGAATCTCCAATACGAAACCATGAAATCGAAATGTTAGATCAGGAAGATTTAAATATAATTTAATTGCGATGGCCCCAGCGGGTGTTGACGCAATGTGATTTCTGCCCAGTGCTCTGAATGTCAACGTGAAGGAAGCAAGCGCGGCTAAACGGCGGGAGTAACTATGACTCTCTTAGTCATGCCGGAGGGGCATGAGTTCGAGCTTGTGGGAGCCAGACACAAGTAATTACATAACAATCTGCTTAACCCGGTCGATCGAGTGTGTACCTTTCGACCGGTGACTGTGAGCTCATGCTTGCGTGACTGCCTCCGACTTTTAGTCAGGACTCCGGCGGGCAAAGTTATCTCTTGTTCTAAGAGTAATGGCAAAGTGTCACGAAAGATCGATTAACCTTAGAGGTTTTATAAAGAGAGTAGCGACTGACCGAATAGTTACCCCCCTTCTAAGTAATATTCTAGAAGGGTCTACTCTCACCCTAAATACTTAGACGACAGATATGGTTCTGTGTGTTTGTGGCAAGACATTCGCCACCGAGGCTGGGTTAAAACAGCATATTAGAAGGAGATATTGCCGTGGCCCTCAAGCGAACACAACAGAGCATAAATGCACTGTGCCAGATTGCGACAGGCAATTTGAGACGTACATTGGTCTCAGACAACATCTTAAGAGAGCCCACCCAACCGAATATAACCACGAGCTTGAACAGCAATTTGAGAACCCGATCAGAGACGAGAGAGCTTGGACGGATGAGGAACTGATTGAGCTGGCACGGGCCGAAGTCGTTTACGACGGACGCTTCGTTAACCAGCATCTGTTAGGTTTATTCCCTCATAGATCCCTCCATGCCATTAAGAGCAAACGGCGTACCCAAGACTACAAAGATCTACTAGTATCTTTAAACCCTGCAAGGGACATTACAGTCGATATCGAGGAGGAAATTGAGGCCGAAGACCTGGCCCCCCAGGACACCCAACAAGACATTGTCTTTGCGGAGGTGTCCATACTAGAACAGCCTCCTGTACAGTCTCTGAGGGGTTCCAAGGACCCTCCTGGTAACTCATCTCAGCAGGCCGTAGAGGCCCCAATTCCAACACCGGCAGTGGTAGGCCGAGTAACGAGGGGACATTTGAGGCGCTTGAAGAGTGCGGGACTTGATGCGGGATGCTCCGGTGACGGAAACTCCCGAGGACCGGAAGCGGCCGTAACTGCAGGTGGGATGCAGCCGGCCCTCCAGGCACCCTCGAGGAGTGAAAGCCCGGTGCCCCCACCTGTCCCTAGCACGCCACCAGCGCCAAGAACGAGTGGACATGTGAGACGCTTGAAGAGTGCGGGATTTGATGCGGGATGCTCCGGTGACGGAAACTCCCGAGGACCGGAAGCGGCCGTAACTGCATGTGGGATGCAGCCGGCCCCCCAAGCACCCTCGAGGAGTGAAAGCCCGGTGCCCCCACCTGTCCCTAGCATACCACCAGCGCCCGAAACTCTTGGAGAGTTAAACGCCGAGGCTGCGCCATTTGTCCCCCGAACAACGCCGATATGGGAGCTGAGGGAGTTTATCCGGAGCTACGCGGAATCCCAGACGAGCTGGACAGAGGCAGACCAGAATCTCCTTGATATCGTCTTGAGATCTTCATTTAAGAACGGTAGGGATACGGTACGTCGGGAACTCGAACGGTGGTTGGAGGATCTATTTAACAAAATCAGACCTCGGAAGTGTGTTGGTGGAAAGGGGAGGAAAAAGTCGTCGAAACATGGGAACAACCGTGGCGCCTACAGACCCCAGCGCGAACGCGCGTATCGATATAAGGTCGCCCAATAGCTCTTTCGGAAGAACAAATCCAGGTTGGCTGAACATCTCCTGGAGGAGAAACCGTTAGAGTTCGGCGGCGACCAACCAGAATTGCAAAAAGCCGAAGAGAAGTTCGCCGGTCTCTTCGTGGGTTGTCACCCGACGATAATGAACCCGTTAGGGATATTTTACAACACGACATCCGACCCTCGAAATCTATCACGGAAGAGGATGTCACTTGGGGGATTAACAACACCAAGTCTAACAGTTCAGGACCGGATTCTGTTCGGCTTTCAGACCTCCGTAAGGTTCCGATTCGTCGTTTAGTGTTATTATACAACACAATGTTGCTGTTCGGAATATTCCCAGGCGTGATGAAAGAAAGTTGAACGATACTATTGTCGAAGAAAGGCGACCCAAAAGACATTAACAACTGGAGACCTATCACAATTTCCTCCGTCTTAGCAAGGCTGTTAAATAAGATCATGGCTAAGCGGCTTGCCGAGTTGCCATTAAACAGCCACCAGAGGGGCTTAGGAGTCTAGACGGAGTGCTGACGAACACACTCTCCCTTGAACACCTAATTAGGGAGAGAAGACGTAAAGGAAGACCATATCATATCCTTGCATTAGATTTGCAGAAGGCACTCGATACGGTCTCACAATCCGCCGTACATCGAGCACTCCGTAGATTTAATGTAGACGAAAGAACGACCAGGCTAATACTTGACAGCTACGAAAACGCCACGACCTACTTCCAGATTGGAAAAGAGCAATCCGCTCCGATAAGGGTGAGGCGTGGCGTGAAAAAAGGGGACCCGCTGTCCCCTATCCTTTTTAGCCTGGTCCTGGACGAGCTCCTCACGAGATTGGAGGAGAAAGACCAAGGTCTCCAGATCTCAGAACACCTCAAAGTTACGGCACTAGGGTACGCCGATGACTTGATCTTAGTATCGGACACAGCAGGAAAGGCGCAAAAGCTTCTGAGCGAAGCGGACAAATTCTTTAGGAAGAGGGGCCTAAACTTAAACATATCAAAGAGCGTTGCTCTATCTGTTGGCGTTGTGCCCGCCAAAAAGATCCTCTTCACACATACAAGATCATTATTTTATGTCCAAGGGGAGCAGCTCAAACAATTGTCCCCAGATGAATTTTTCAAATATCTGGGACAGAAATATGATTACATGGGTCAGTCCAGAGCTTTTATTCACGACCTTAGGCGTTACTTGAGTAATATCAACAGAGCTCCCTTGAAGCCAGCACAGAAACTAAGCCTAATTAAGACCTATGTCCTGCCGAAATATCTGCATTATTTACAAACGCCAAGGGTAACCGATAAAATATTGCGAGAAGCAGACAAGCTCGTGAGGATCAATGTACGCAAAGCGTTGCATCTAAATCGCACAAGTCCTGATGCCTACATTCACGCTCCAGTCAGGGACGGAGGACTCGGTTTGATGTCCTTCCTTTGCTATGTCCCCTGAATAATGCTAAACCGCATCACCAACATTGCAGCGACAGCGGACCTGACTACGGCCGCTATACTAGCTCTCCCGTCCCGGTAGTGGAATGTAACAAATTGGGTTATTATGTGTAAGCAGTTTTGTAACCACGCGAGTATTGGAAATCGGTTAGCAACAGGACATTGATTCCTATCGATATTGCTGACTGATAATTAAGAAATACACGCGCGGTTGCGAACAGTAGAAATTAGGACTTTAGATTGTAAGCATTAACTATGTGGTGATGGGAAAAATATAGATATTCTTAGGGTTTAAGAAAGACAGTCTTTCATTCACCCCAAACTCGAAAAAAGTAATAAAAGTAAATCAAAAGGAATAAACAAGTAAAATCATTACATGGCGATCCTGCTATATTCGGACAAAGAAGTGAGAAGATTCGGTTATCCAGAATGTAAGTAAAAGTTTAACTGCGAAGAAGAAAAAGTCTAATAACAATGGGCACGACTCAGTCGAGGGAAGAAAAGGAAATAATTGTGTTGCTAGCTGGAAATAGTGTCGGAATTACTAATACGAGTTTTTCCTTGTGGGAAATTGGAATAATGCTAATTGGTCTGATGCTAACTATAGTGATTGGGTACTGCATATGGAAAAAATGTGACTGAAGAACGAATCGCAAGATCCGTCGTTGCCAGGAGCCAGGAACTTCTTTCCTTGAGTGTTGTAAGTGCTAAAGGTAATAAGTGAAGTGAACGGTGTAAATACCTAGTGAATCTTGTGTGAGATGCCAATTATAGACAACTTCAAGAAGCTACTGGACGAGGTTAAGTTATTTAAACATTATAGAGTTAAAGATAATCAGGAAAAACGTAAAAATTTAGAATTTACATATAAAAATATTGCTGAATTAGAGGAATTTTCGAAGCAACTAGTATTGTTAAAATTAGAAGCTAGTAAGGATATTTCAAATGTAGATATAGTTAAGGACATTAAACTTTATAGTTCAGGTATAGGAAACTTAATCGTTGAAATTCGTGATATATTAGGAAATCGGATAGATAAGGGCACTGCAATGGGGGAAACGTTTGATTTAAAAACGGCAAATGGCTTGTTGCCTTCAATGGATGGTAACGAACAAACAACAAAAAAGTTAATAGATTCAATTGAATTATATGCTGAGTTATTAAATGCAGAAAATCAACAACTTTTAATTAAATACGTGTTAAAAACTCGGTTATCGGAAAATGCTAAGATAAGATTAAACAAGAAGTATAGTAGTGTAGGAAATCTTATAAAAGATATTAGAGAAAACTTTACGAGTAGGAAGTCCGCAACTACTCTTTCAAATCAATTGCATAATTCTCGCCAGCATCGAAATTCAATTGACGAGTTCGGTAAGGAAGTCGAGCAGTTGTTGAGCGAATTAACCTTGGCCCAGTCGGATGAAAATCTAATAAGTTCATTACGTATTGTTAACGAGAAAATTGCAATCAATACATTTTGCAATGGGTTAAACAATCATGATTTGCGCACGATTCTCAAGTCTCGAAATTGTCAAACTTTGAGGTCAGCTATTGGCGTGGCTTTAGACGAAGAAAGGAATAAACACATTCCAGATCGCGTTCGTCGAAAAATAATGCATTTCTCGCAGAAACCAATAATTCGAGAGAACATGAAGTAAATGATCAGCGGTTTTTTCGAGAATAACAGCTGTGAATGCGTAATTTTGAGCATGAATGATATGAATTATGTACGGATGAAATATGGTACGAACGAGTTATTATTTCTTTTAGACACTGGTGCAACTGGGTAATTCTTTCTAAATTTTTGCAAAGCAACGAAATAATAGACACAAGTAAAATAATTACAGTAAATGGTATCGCAGGTTCAATAAAATCCACGGGTACAGTAGATATTCCTTTAAATATAAATGATCATTTAATTAATCATAAATTTGTTGTTATGGATGATTTTGGTGGTAGTATGAATGGAATTATAGGATCAGCCTTCTTTGCATTTTCTTTTTGGAATAATTCGTTTAAAGTAACAGTTAATTTGGAATCGAAGTTTAATAATTACGTAAATATTCCACCACGATGCGAAGTTATAAAATATTTCTGGACAAATGACTCGGATGATTGCGTGATAATGCCTACTCAGATATCAGAGGGTGTTTTCACGGCAGGAATTATAACTCGACCAAAACTACATGTGATTCCAGTCCGTATTTTGAATACTAATGATAAGGAAGTTGTAATTAAAAATTTCACTGCTAAAACTTCTAAATTATTAGATTTCGAATTATATAATTTTGACAGCAATAGTATTTCTTTAAATAGGGTTAATAAAGTTTTAGATTTAATTAGTGTTAACCATCTAAACAGAGAAGAAAAGGATGCTATACATAAAATTTGTGCAAAATATGCAGATATATTTCTTTTGGAAGACGATCCTGTAACGGTGACGAATGTTATTAAAGAAAACATAAAATTAAAAAAAGATGCTCACCCGGTATACGTTAAACCTTATCGTTTATCTCAAACTCAGAAAGCCGAGATTAACAAACAAATAAATAAAATGTTAAAAGATGGCATTATAGAAGAGACGAAATCGAGCTGGTCTTCACCATTATTAATTGTGCCAAAGAAAACGGATAATAATGGGAATAAAAAATGGCGAGTAGTAATCGATTATAGACTTTTAAATAAAAATGTTGAGGATGATCGTTTTCCGTTACCTAACATCACCGATATTTTAGATTCATTATCAGGAGCATTTTATTTTTCACATCTCGATCTGTCACAGGGTTATTATCAAGTAGAATTGGAACCCTCAAGTAGACAGTGCACAAGCTTTTACAACTAATAAAGGTCAATTCCAAATGACTAGATTATCCATGGGCTTAAAAACTAGTCCCAGTTCATTTTCAAGGGTTATGACTATAGCTATGTCTGGTTTAAATTTTGAATCTTGTTTTGTTTGCCTTGATGATTTAATAGTATTCGGCAATAATTTACAAAATCATAATCAAAATTTGTTAAAAATTCTTAATAGACTTCGTGAAGTAAATTTGAAATTAAATCCAGCGAAATGTCAATTTTTGAAGAAAGAAATATTATATTTAGGACACGTAATTTCTTCAAAAGGAATTTCTCCTGATCCAAGTAAAGTTCATGTGATCAAAAATTATCCGGTTCCACAAAATTCAAATGAATGTAAACGTTTCGTGGCATTCGCTAATTATTATCGGAAATTTATTAAAAATTTCGCAAAAATTGCATATCCTCTAAATAAGCTATGCAGAAAATCTGTGCAATTTCACTAGGGTACAGACTGCCAAGAATCTTTTGAAACACTTAAAAATGCTTTAATAAATCTACCTATTTTACAATATCCAAATTTCTTGCCAGATAATGAATTTATATTGCGAACTGACGCTTCCGGCTATGCTATTGGTGCATTTCTTTCAAATTCAGATAATAAACCAGTTGTATACGCCAGTCGAGCATTAAATAAAGCGGAAACAAATTATGCAACAATCTAGAAAGAACTCTTAGCAATCGTATGGTCCGTAAAACATTTTAGACCATATTTATACGGTAGAAAATTTCAAATATTTACCGATCATAGATCGCTAGTGTATTTGTTTGGGATGAATAATCCATCCTCTCGATTGACTAAATTTAGACTCATATTAGAAGAATTTGATTTTACAGTGCATTACGTGAAAGGTAAAGATAATTCAGTAGCGGACGCGTTATCTAGAATTACTCTTGATTCTAAAGATCTCAAAAATATGTCACATCACGTTTATATTGTAACTAGGATGAGTGTGTTTTGATGATGTGTTTTGTAAACAAAACTAAGGTTCGTATTCATAAACAAAACTTACGCTATGCGTTCACTAAAACATTGCGAATATCTATTTATGTACTGCACAGATTTCTTTTATGGAAAGTAATTGATAAAGTGTACTTAAACCCATATTGGTTGTGCGTTCACAACACGTTGAAATGCGTACAGATCATGAATTACTAGCGAATTATTATCGAGCGCATAGCCTAAGTTTTGTTTATGAATACCGCCCTAAGTTCCCTTGAAATTGTGTAATGCATGAATCATCTTATGACTCATCTACATGTACCATCTCATGACTCATCGTCCTCAAGGTTAGCGATACTTGCATAAGCATGACTCACCAAAATGCAAGCTGTATTATAATGTCAAGGCAAAGATCTTACGTCAGAACCCGGAAACAAAACCCCTATAAAAAGCCGATAAAGCGAACGCTAGTAGAGAGTATTAGAACAAATCTCTTCAGAGTGTTATGTAGTCTAGTTGTCTTTTAGTGCCCCAAAATAATATGTGAGTATTAGTTGTAAATTGGTGATAACAAATGTTTTGTTATATTAAGCTACGTCCCTTATTTCATGTTACTTAAATTATTACCGTAACATTTTGACCACAAGAGCACAACAAAAATCAAAGACTTCTGAGCCCGGAGTGTGTTCCAACAATGTTGATAATAAAAGGACTGGCCATCCAGGAATTGTTGAATTGTTGAAACGCCCCGTAGATTCCATAGAATTAAGACAACTGACATATAACGAGTTGAGAAAATACTGTAATGAATTTACAAAATCGGGTAATAATATTTTTTATGACAAAAAGTCACAAATAATTTATATAAGTTCAAGCTGTCGATCAATACTAGCCCTAGACGCGGTGTTGAGATACTTGAAAGAAATCTGTATTAAAAACAGTATTTCGCAAATATGCATATTTAAATGTAAAGAAAATGAATGCTTAATATCCCGATTGTCGAAAGAGTCTAGTATGCTCAAAGACTTAAGTATAAAAATTAATATTATTAACAAAGCAACTCGTATTGATTGTACACAGATTCGACAACTAATCTTAAATGATTTTCATCTTTTACCTACTGGAGGTCATGCGGGAATGAATCGCATGTATGCGAATATTAAGCGGTATTATTTTTGGAAAAATTTAAAAAATGATGTCATTAGATTTGTGAGCAAATGTGATGAATGCCAACGGTACAAATATTCGAGATCTCACACGGAACCATTGACAATCACCACGACAGCTTCATCCGCATTCGAAAAAATTTATTTAGACCTAGTGGGACCTTTACATCAAGAAAATGAAGACAATAGGTACATTTTGACACTTCAGTGCGAATTTACTAAATTTGTCGAAAATTATCCAATAAAAAACAAAGAAGCCGAAACTGTAGCAAGATCTTTTGTTAATAACTTTGTGTTAAAATTTGGGATCCCGCAAAAGATTGTTACAGATCAAGATACTGAATTTTTAGCTCATGTTTTCAAAGAGTCAGCGAAAATTTTAGGCATTAAACAGTTAAATTCGTTAAAATACGCATAAAAATTTAGGATCATACCTACGAATGCAAACAGCAAAATTTCAAAACACCTGGAGCTCTTGGGTACCATTCTGGTCGTTTACTTTCAACAATACCGTGCATACAGAAACAAAATATACTCCTTTTGAATTAGTTTTTGGAAAGTCTTGTAAATTACCAAGTAATATTATAACTAGCAATCAACCAATATATAATTTTGATAATTACAGTAATGAATTAAGATATAGATTGAGCACTGCATGGGATGACGCTCAATGTAATTTAACTGAATCTAAAACGAATAGAAAATATAAGTTAGATAAGAATACTAAAGTTGTTAGTTATAAGTTTAATGATAAAGTTCTACTAAAAAACGAAAGTACTAATAAATTAGATCCCATATATAACGGTCCATTTAAAGTAATTAAGGAAAACCCGCCAAATGTAACTATAAAAGTTAAAAATAAAGTAGTGGAAGTTCATAAAAATAGAGTTAAGAAATATTGTGACTAAAAAAATAAAAAAAATTGGTGGAATGTAACAAATTCTTGTGTTAAGGAAGTGTAAACATTGATATGTTTATTTAAATTTAAGAAAATTTAAACACTAGCATATTTAAATTTTCTTCCGCTAGAAGGAAGGTGTAGTGGAATGTAACAAATTGGGTTATTATGTGTAAGCAGTTTTGTAACCACGCGAGTATTGCAAATCGGTTAGCAACAGGACATTGATTCCTATCGATATTGCTGACTGATAATTAAGAAATACACGCTCGGTTGCGAACAGTAGAAATTAGGACTTTAGATTGTAAGCATTAACTATGTGGTGATGGCAAAAATATAGATATTCTTACGGTTTAAGAAAGGCAGTCTTTCATTCACCCCAGACTCGAAAAAAGTAATAAAAGTAAATAAAAGGAATAAACCAGTAAAATTATTACAATAGATTATGGGAACGACTTACGAAAATGGCGGGAGAGAACGGAGCCAACAAGAATAGAATCAAGAGTTGGTGGGCAGAAAAGCTGGAAAGTGGTTACTCCGGCAATGGGCTCAGGCATGGCGCCTGGTCGCGGCACAGTGGACATTGGGTAGACAATCCACCCATGTTCTGGTCGGGCAGAGACTTTGTGGACGCGATAAGGCTCAGAGGCAACCTATTACCAACAAAAGGTATGCCCTCAAATCCGCCACCAGAGAGAAAGTGCAGAGCGGGATGCGAAAGAGTCGAGTCTTTAAGTCACGTACTCCAAGCATGCCCGCTAACGCACTATGAGAGGATTCAGCGACACGACAGAATTGTAAAACGCCTAAGGACAATAGCCGAATCCAAAGGGTGGTTGGTAGACGAAGAGCCTAGACTCAGACTGTCCAACGGCACACTACGAAAGCCAGATCTTGTGTTCCTCCAGGGGGACAGAGCTGTAGTGTGCGACGTGACGGTTGTCTGAGAAGGTCCCAATGCGCCCGAAGTGGCCCACGGCAATAAAGTAGGTATCTACAGCGAACCTCTGGTTTTGAACGCTTTACAGAGGAGATACCCGAATAAAACTATCGTGGTCACGTCAATGGTAATTGGTGCACGAGGTGTCTGGAGCTCGACTAACCGGCTAATCCAGAACATTCTCGATTTAAGAGACCGTGACGTGAACTCCCTAATCACTAACACAATCAACGGGAGTGTCTTAATACACAAAGGCTTTTCGAGACTGGTTTACGCCAGAGACCCACGATAGCAACCCAGCCCCGCAATTGAACAAGAGAGAGAAGGGGGTAATGCTGGCAAGATAACGAATGAAGAGTGGTTTTTATTTTTACAAGTTTTTAACGTTTATCTAGGCTAAGTTTTATTTTTACATTGTGGCGTCTTTGATTTTATCTATTTATTATATTTATTATTTTAACGTGTTCGTGTACTTGTAACTTTATGTTACTGCAGAGCACTAAGAGCTACCAACACATACGATATATATCTGAAATCTATGGATTATTATTATATATATATTTATATATATATTTATATATATATATCAATATTTAACTTCCATAACTGAAAAACATCAAGTTAGAATGTGTTGAAGAGGAATGATCGGATATATTATATTAGCCAAATGCCTCGTCATCTAATTAGTGACGCGCATGAATGGATTAACGAGATTCACACTGTCCCTACCTACTATCTAGCGAAACCACTGCCAAGGGAACGGGCTTGGAAAAATTAGCGGGGAAAGAAGACCCTGTTGAGCTTGACTTTAGTCTGGCAATGTAAGGAGACATGAGAGGTGTAGCATAAGTGGGAGACGGAAACGTCGCGGGTGAAATACCACTACTTTCATCGTTTCTTTACTTACTCGGTGAGGCGGAACGCGTGAGCCGTCCGCTTAGGCCGTGGTTTCTCTGAACACACGTCGCGTTCGGCGTGCGACGGACGCGGATCCGTCGACGGCGACGGCCGAATGATGTGTATGTAAATATATGGGCACGGGTTCTCTGAAACGTCGCACGCGGCGGCCAGCGTTAACGGCGGAAATCATACGCTACACGCGTCGGTCGCTATCATTTTCTAGCATAGCGACGGGTGGACGCTGTACAGTTGATAGGCAAAATGAATTTTTTCAGCAAAGGAAAAGATGAGATTCTAATAGAATTTATTCAATGCAACATAGTACTACACGATGCATTCAATATAATCCGGTTTCCGCTTTTGAACATTTTATTTGATTTTTTCTTTTTTTGCGTGAAATCAATATTAGTCCATCATTCTCCTCTTCCTCTAAATGTAAAAAAAATAATGTTTTCTTGTTCGTTATTGGTAACAAAAACTCTATTGATTATGTTCAGCACCCGTGGCGGACTGCCAGTTTCATTTTCAGAGAAACCATGCGCCCGCGACCGACTACGGCAACGGATCCGCGTCGGTCGCACGCCGCACGCGACGGACGTTCAGAGAAACCACGGCCTTAAGGTACGGTTTCTCTGACGCGTCGACGCATGCGGCGGACGCAGTACGGCTGACGCATGCGTTTGACGCAAGCCAGCGTGTTTCTTCTGGTGCGGCTAATGCCGCAACCGCTGACGGATCGATTCTTTTCAATGGTGTCAGTATTAATGTCTCTCGTTTTGCCACACGTCGTTGGGTCAAACATAAATGAATGTTTCATACGTTGAACGTCAATTAGTAATTCTGTTATTAATTAAGCCTCGTTTTGTCGTCGAGCCACACGTCGTTGGGTGCCATTTAATAAACAAATGCCTTAAACGTCGGGCGCCAATTAATAATGCTGTGTTATCTGTTATTTCGAGATTCACTGCATTATCTTTATGCAGAATACAAGATTTTTCTTTAATTTTTTCCCGTGTCCGGCTTTACTCTTATCTCTTTTGCTTGGATTCCTTTTTTCGACTTATTTAACTTTAATCTTTCTTTTCTATTTTAATCTTTATTTTGTGTTAAAATAATTTAGACACGACAAACTTGCATTCAAATCGTTCTAAATTATTGTAAGTATTGTTTTTTCAATTTTTAATCTTTGATTTAATTTTAAATAATCTAGAATCAACAAACTCGCATTCAAATTGTTCTAGATTATTTGTTTTATAATTTAGTGTCGATAAACTCACATTCAAATCGACCCAAATTATAAATAATTTCAAAATAAAATAAATTTCTGTTTTAAAATAATTAATAAATTTTTAAATTAAATCTTATTTCTTGTTTTTGAAATAAGAAATGATCCTTTTAAATAATCTAGGACAGTTTATTTAAAACAACAATAATTATTGACGAAAAATATAAATTTTTAAACAATTATTAAGAAAATTTGTGACCCGTATATAAAATATCAGTATTCCACTAATTATTCTTCCTCACAATGCGAAAATATTAATTTTTGAGATGCAGCAGTCATGTTGACGTTATTGTTTAGTGACTGCGGTTGCGTCTATACTGCTCTTCACTGACGCATGGCCCTGCGTCAGCCGCAACAGACGCAGCCGGTTGACGCATGAGAAGAAACGGTTGCATTAGATTTCATTGTAGCAGTGCATTGCGTCAGCCGTACTGCGTCCGCCGCATGCGTCTGACGCGTCAGAGATACCGTACCTTTACGCGGCGGCAGTCACGGTGTTCTCGAGCCAACCGCGCAGGGCGGCGTGAGGCCGTGGACTCCTCGCGGGTCCGCGCGCGGTTCGCCGACACATGCTCCCACGTGATCCGATTCGAGGACACTGCCAGGCGGGGAGTAATAAATAATAATTATTTAAACAATTTGCATCAATGTATTTAAATTTACAAACTAAACATTTTCTATCAGATTCGTCGTTGCAATATATTATTAGTAATTTATCAGATATTAATCAGATATCAAATGAAATAATATTAAAATAATTGTCTGAAGTATGCCAAAATAATATTCCTAAAGAAGTTATTTCGAGCAATAATTTATTTCAGATCCATCATACTGGTAATGGTGAAATGAGAACAGCTTTTTCGAGAAAGAGATATTTTAAAGACGTTTTACATTATATTCAACCAGTGTTTCTATCCTATGAAAGTAATGAGAATGTAGGACCAAAAATGGTTTACGTTCCAATTTTGGAGACAATTAAAGTGTTACTGAAAAATCCTAATATACGTAAGATCTAAAGTTTCTGAAAATAAAATTTTTAAGGGCTCTTTAATAGCGATGGGCGGGGATAATTTAGGTAGTCATCAAATAGGCGGATATTTACAAAACTTCAATGCGAACAAATATTTTTGTAGATTCTGTCATATTAAAAAAACAGATTTTGATAGGGGCAAATATTAACCTTCTTCGTGTAGGACTAGAATGTCGTATGATTATGATGTCAACAAATGCATTACAAAAAAAGGACCAGTTGATTAATAATTAATGAATTTTATACAGATGTTTTTTTTGTAGGCAAGAAATTGCAAATAATAGAAGACACTGATATAGGGTTATACGTAGTAACAAATAGGAGCAATTTAACCGACATGGTCGGTGTACAATATTCTTCTTTAACTCCTCATGAACCATTGATGCATTTTGTAACGAAACAACATACAACATTCTTTTTCTTTAAATCCGCACCTTTAGAATTATTATAGTCATGTTATTGTAGCATTTCAAAATGAGCATTAAAATGATTTATATACCACATTAAACGTCTCAGTCAGTTAGTTAGTTTTATTAGAAATTATAGTTTGTAACACGCCGATGTGCTACCCTTGTTTGTTGACTTTTACGGACAACTAAATAAGTAATAAAAAATGGCCAAACAAATAAACAAATCTAATTTATTGGCAAATTAATTGACTGGTAACTGGAGAATTGGCCGTCTGCAAGAATTTAACGCGTATTTACCGTAAGGGGTACGGCTCGGTCAGAAATTCTGAAAAAGGTCAGTGTTATTGCCTCATGCTCTACGTCTAGACGGCGCTTATACCTGGAACCCTACGGAAATACTACTGACCTACAATAATACTACGCTCTGCGTGACTTATTCTCAGAAGTTCGAAGAGGTACCGATATTTCAAAAACAACTTTCAATAATTATTTCCTCGTGATCGCTAATTAGTGAAGGACTCTACTTATATGTGTGTACCCTGGTTCGAATCCTGGTAAGACGATAATAACTCTGAGATAGCGGGAATTAGCTACGTATAAATAAAATACGGATTTAAATTTAATTAATTATTTATTGCAAAAAAGGCAAAAACTCCGATTTCTAGCCGCACTGCAGTCTAGAAAATTGAGCGGAAAAACCTTTGTCGTTTAAAAATCCAATACAGAGAGACACAAGAAAAAAATACGATTTTGTAAGAAATACAGTAAAATTCGTTTAACGGCGTTCTCGTTCGAATATCGTGACGAACTAACTGTTTTCAATTACACAGCTGGTGGTTTTATGCTTGTCCCAAAACAATGGTGGAAGCCTGGTTATTCAATTTACATCAACAATTAAGTTGTTTTCAAAATTAGATTGGTCTTGGTACTCGTGTTTAACACTTCAATAGTACTCGAAGACACGCTCTGTATAAT
The DNA here is from genome assembly GCA_958336345.1 of Dorcus parallelipipedus. Taxonomy (NCBI): domain Eukaryota; kingdom Metazoa; phylum Arthropoda; class Insecta; order Coleoptera; family Lucanidae; genus Dorcus; species Dorcus parallelipipedus. The sequence goes on along the minus strand of OY284483.1, from coordinate 10,870,908 downwards.
CAACCAGCGCACAGTGTGGCCGTGTGCCTACAGTGTACTTTCTTAATGAACGTAATTAATTAATTAATCAGATATTCGAGGAAGTATGTGATACAAAATGCCGCCCAGGCGATCAATTTGCGAGAGAATAAATAATAATCGCTAGTTTTTCGCGGAAGCCCTCCTGCGGAGGCGCGTGACTCGATTTGTTGCTAAACCTAATAACGCGGCGAAGGGGGAGATTCTCAACCGCTCCTATCTCCAAGAGGTGGAGGTACAGTGACTCTCACTTTAATTGTTAACTTCTGATTCCGTTGTTTTCGACGATTATTTATCCCTATACGCAATGGAATGATTTGACCGTTTTATTTGATGCTCTACTATGGGTAGTTATGATCTTTCGGTCTCTCAGCGAATTACTTCTAATTAACCCGCAGATTTCCCGACAAGGACTGCACTTTGGTCCACACCCAGGGTGTGAGGGAAACTCGGTTAAGAAGATGGCTATGACTATGTGATTCAGAATTGTTTGGCCTCGTAATTTTACTGCACTCGTAACGGCAACTAATTGGCCTTGATTTAGGGAATTAATTTGATTAGTTAGGTGTAGTTTTTCCTCGTGGTATAATAACATAGAAAAGAAAACAAATGTATAACATAAAATTTACGTGTATCTGCAGATTAATGTCAAATTAGATGTTAAAAATCACGTTAGGCGTTACATTAAATACAAATGTGGCCGTGGAATCGTTCTGGTTTGATTAAAATAATCATTGTTGCATTTATTCTAATAGGATCAGGATCTTGAAGTTACTTTGAAGAGCCCGTCTCCATGCATTGCACATCTGAGAGGTATTTAATGAAAATAAATAATCTGAATTATTATTTGATCTGGTTTTAGATAATGGCCAATATATAATATATTTGGAAAAACAAGAAATTATAAAGACCGAAAATTTAATGAACGCATTAAAAATAACTTTTTCTTTATATTATAATTTCAATTTAATGTACCCACTTTGGAATTCTTGCAGCGATATATGATGAAGATTCATCCCGATCAGGGATCACGGAATCAAAATAAGAGGAATGGCAAATTACTATCTTTGATATCTCAATTAAGGGTTTTGTAAAATTTCAATTTGTTAGAGTTTCTTTTATGTTACATTATTTTGTAGGAAAAGTTCATGGAGAACCCTTTTAATTTGTTATTTATGAAATAATTATTAAGTTACAATGTATTTGTGTATTATTTTATTTTAGAATCTCTTTTATGTTACATTATTCAGTATTTTGTAGAAGTTCAGGAGAACCCTTTTAATTTGTTACTTATGAAATAATTATTAAGTTACAATATATTTATGTATTATTTTATTTTCGAATTTCTTTTATGTTGCATTACTTATTATTTTATAGACCAACTCTTTCAATTTTCTGTCAACTATTTATTATATTGTGCAATAAATATATTTTTTAAATAGAATGTTTTGAGTATTTATTATTTGTAAAGCTAGAATGAAAAGACCGTAGAATTAACGTATTCTTAAGATTCTAAAAGTAAATTTTTCTTTCTGCAAGTGGAGAGTTTTTTCCACATTATCTCGGCATTTATTTATGTACAATCATGCGCATCTAAAATGCACCTCCTGCACGTATACTTCACCCTTAAAACTTTGTGGTACAAGGGTCACAGAACTGTCAAGTTGTAGCATTTAAGCTGCGCACGACTCTACCTGAAAACTTGAAAAGGACATAATAATTATTTACACCATGTTTATTAATTTTGCAAAAACATTCTTACAATTGATACGATATTTTGTAAAATTGAATTAGTTGTTGATGTTTCGTTACAATTTATTACTGGCATCATTTCAGCGACAATTGTGTTACTTTCCACTACATATTTTTCTCTGTGAAGAAAGAGTATTTACTTACCAACACTTTCCTAAGCTCAATATTATTAGACATATGTATAAGATCAAATACATCTTAAGTTATTTTAAGTAAAAGTTCTCAAATGAGTATTTTTTTTGCAAAATAAGTAATTATCTTTTTTTTGTCTGTAAAATACTTTTACATTAGATATTCCTTCACTACTTGATGAAAGTTCCATTATTTGATTAAATAATTTTATTCGATGTCTGTAGAATAAAATACTTAATACAGGATTTCTCAAAGAAACTAAAACTATATTTCAAAATTCTCAAAAGTTTATTTTAAAAAATCGTAAAAGTTTTTTGGGAAAAATATTTACGATTTTGTTAAATGAGCTTTTAATAAAATTTGTAAAATTATACGTATTGGCCATATGCGTTACTGTAAACACTATTTAATACATTTCTCATTCGTGAATATTTTCCCGGATATTGTCTTCCGAAAAAGTATTTACGAATGGGAAGTGTAATTTTGAATACAGTGTTTGCAGCAGCACATATGTGCAATGTAATTTTACAAGAGGTGATGCTACACACAGGAAATGTAATTTTACACACAGGGATAAAAATATTACATATGTGCAATGTAAATTTACAAGAAGTGATGCTACATACGTGAAACGTAATTTTACATATATTGATAAGAATATTGCGTATGTGAAATGTAATTTTACACGCATTGATTAGAAAATCACATATGTAATATGTAATTTTACATTTGATGATGAAAATATTACATACAAGCTGTGTAAAATTACATTATCCCTTAGTGTAAATACAGTGCACATATGTACATTTTGTATAAGTACGTGGTATTTAATTGCCTGTAATTTTAGATCGATAATCGCGGGTCATAAAGTTGCCCGCGATTTTCGCTGTAATTTTACATGAAAATTTTTTACAGTGCAGATTCAGAACTAAAATACAATTCAGCCACAATTAGTGCAGTAGCAATTGCCATTGTAAATACTGTGGCCTACTGCGAAGTGAAACTGCAATCGTATTTGCGCGGTTCCACGCCTAGCAGTTTTCTCCCGCATAAAACTCGCCGTGACTCACGCTGCCTCACCTCACCAAGCTGCGTATCATTTTGCGCCTGGCCTTAATGAAATTTTAAAGGACTCTTTAAATGTAAAAACGTTCAACCCAGTCTCAATAATAAAACCAAATGCAAATTATAGCATGGTGACAGAGGACATTAACGTCCTAACGGATAGTTATAGTAAAAGTAATCATGTGGTCATCTTGGCCGGTACGAATGATATTGATCAATCGAAATATCCTTCGTTCGTTAACATCTTAAATTTAATTAAAGAGTGTAAACACACAAACTTGGCCACCTGTACGTTACCCTATCGTTTTGACAATAGAAGACTAAATACATACATACATAAATTCAATTTAAAATTAATCGAATTTGTAAATAAATGCTCTAAGAATGTTAATGCTGATGTATGCGTACTAGAAATTAATTCAAAAATGAACCGATCTATGTATATCAAGCACGCGTTGCATTTAAATCGTTTTGGGAAAAGATTAGTAGCAGACAAAATTGCGGGCACCATCGACTGATGGTGTTATAAAACTTCACCTGTCAAAGGACGGCCCGGAAGAAAGAAGAATCATCGAACGATCGGAAAATTTTGAAATACCGTAAGTTTCAGTACAATTGGTTGGAGAAACGGACATTTCAAGAATAAGTGACGACACATTATACAGCACAAATGAAACAATGATTGATATAACGGAAGTGGCAGACGAATCTGCTTTTTTATGAAATCGGCTAAGGGGTTGACGTTTGTTCATTTGAACATACAGAGTATGTCTAACAAAATTAATTTACTTGATTTGTATTTAAGTCGGGTTAATCCATATTTCCTTTGCATTACTGAGCATCACATGCAATTCGAAAATTATAGCGATTTTATTCTTGCAAACTATAAAATGATCAGTAATTATTGCCGTACAAGCACAACCTGTGGCGGATCCGCCATTTTTGCAAAGAGAGAACTTGCGGACAGGTCTACCACTGTCGGCTATTTGACGGATTTTTCTTGTGACTTTGATTTTGAATGTTGCGCGATTAGTTTTAACAATTTATGTCTCATTACAATCTATAGATCAACTGCCAATCATGAGTGTAACAATTTTTTTTTTAATTAAATGAACTATTTTTAAAAGTTATTACTAATTTTAATTGTGTGTGATCTAAATATTGATAACTTGGTGAGTACTAAAAATACACTTACACTACATGATATTTTTGATTCTTTTGGTTTAACTTCACTAATAAATACCCCCACTAGGGTGGATAAACATCATGGTACTGATCATGTATAGATTATTTTGTCACAAACAGTAATAATATCGAATCAGTTTTAAATTATGACCAGGACTTTCTGATCATTACGCTCAAGTCATTTCTATAAAGGTGAATGATAACAATGACAACATCACAGTCAGTGGAACAAATGAACAAGTACGTTACTCATACAGAAAATTTAGCTTAAGCGCTATAAAGGAATTTAAAACACTTTTTGTGAAAAACTATGGTATTAATGATAATGATAATCAATCTCAATTTGAAATTTTTTGGCATAATTTTATATGGTGCTTTCATGTATCATTTCCTGAAAAAGAAACCCGCAAATTGCGAGTAATTGGTAATCAGTTTTCTTTTAAATTCTCCAAAGAATTAAAGAACAAAATGAACTTACTGAAAGAATATAACTGGTTTTGAAAGGAGTTAAATCTTGAATGGTTCAATGATATATATTAGCTCTGTTCCAACCGCGCTTTCTGACCGTTCAAGAAACCGTCATAATCAGTTGCCCACCGAAATAATGATCGATGTTGACAACTTTGTCAAGTATAAAACTTGATGAGTGCATGCTTGTGACGGTTTCGAAACGGTCACAAAGCGTGCTTGGAACAGACCTATTATATAGTAACTTTAAAAAGTCTCTTGATGCAGAGGTTATACTACAGAAACAGAGTCACTTTCAAAAAATTGTAAATTCATCAAATAATAAAAGCAGAACACTCTGGCAGTTTGTTAATTCATCATTAAATAGAACGCAAAGTAATAAACATGTGAAAACTTTAATGTATAGTGATTGTATTTTAACTCATGCAGCGGATATAACTAAAGCATTTAGCAAATATTTCTCCTCAGTGATTACGAATAAACTTAATGCCGAATACGGTATAAATCTTTCTAATGAATGTTCGTTAGATAAGAATCAATGTGAATCATTTTTTTATGTACCAGTAACTCAATTTGATGTTGAGCAAGTCATTAGAAATTTATCGAATAAAAATTCAACGGGGTTCGATTGTGTTCCTACTAAACTTATTAAATTTTGCATTACTGAAATTGCCTTCCATCTTGCAAATATTATAAATGAATCAATCTATTTAAAAGAATTTCCCGGAGTTCTAAAGAAGGCAGTCACTGTACCAGTACAGAAGAAACGAAACTGTGTAGAGATAGATAACCAATTCTTAAATTATTTTTAACGGGGATTAACGGCTATTGTAAATAAAATATATTTTGTTGTTGGTCAATATTTCGTAATGTTTTTATTACTTCATCAGGACCAAAAATTGCTACAATAATAAATTACATTGTATACTTATGAAAATTGAAGCTGATTATTTACTTACTGAAGGTGAAAATAATTTATTTCTCCTTTATTATTTGAAAATGTATTAGAAATTGAGAATTTTGAAGTTGATGTTTGAACAAAAATTATTTATTTATACAAATATTTAAATAACAAAAGGACGCTAGATGGCCTGACTTATTAGATTGAAATAAATATTGTTTAATCCGTCAGTGTCAGATCTAAAATTGACAGTTACGTCATTATGTTTTTGAATACAAGACATTTCAAGAAAAATTCTGGTTCTATAAGAAGGTTCTTTCTCCAAAATTTTAACGCTATCAAAATTAAATCGATGGTCCTCATCGATTGTATGAATGGCTAATGCACAAGATCTTTTTCCAATCCTACAATCACTTTTATGTTGTGTAAGTCTGTTCTTGAGCCATTGGCTTGTTTGACCTATATAACATTTGTTACAGGTATCACAATTAATTTTATACACAACATTAGAGTTAAGCAAGAGAGGAGTTGGATTTTTTAAACTAGTATAAATTTGTTTAATAGTTATAGGATTGTAATAAGCTATTTTGATTGGAATTGTCTTTAATAAAGAAGTTATTCTTGGAGTAATATTTTTGATAAAAGGTAATTTACTATATATTAAATTTGATGTTAAAGTATTATTTCTTTCATGTGTCACGTCAGGATTACGTATGTCAAAAATTATCTTTTTTACAAGATGTTGTGGATAGCCATTGTTAACAAAAATATCTACTAATTTGTTAAGATTTTTCTCTATTAATGATTCATGACATATTCTATTAATGCGATTTCTCATGGCAAGGATGGTATTTAATTTATGTTTGAGACAATGGTTTGAAAAGAAGTTAATGAATCTTCCTGAAAATGTCGGTTTTTGATACCAGTCTAAGATGATGGTATTATTTGGCATTCTTATTAATCTGGTATCTAAAAATGGAATTGAATTATTATTTTCAGTTTCAATAGTAAATTGAATTTTCTCATTAAAGTTATTAAAAATATTTAAGATTTCATTAATTTTTTCAGAAGGAACAGAACAAATCAAATCATCAACATATTTGTATATGAAAGGAAGTTGGAAAGATAGTTTTGGTATGCATTTATCAAGTATAAAATCCATAACAATTTGTGCGACTATGGGACTTAAAGGTGAACCCATAGGAGTACCTTGTATCTGTAGGTAAATCTTATTTTGAAATGTAAAATAGCAATTATTAAAAATAAATTCGATGATATTAAGAAATTCATTCTTAGGAATATTGCAATCATTTTTAATATCATTCCAGCTGCTAGAAATAATATCAACAGCTAATTCCATAGGAATATTAGTAAAAAGAGACACTACATCTAAGGAGATGAGTTGGTAATCTTCTGGAAGAATGACATTTTTTATTTTTTCAGCAAAGGTGAATGAATCCTTAATATTGTATTCATATTTGTTTGCCAAACTAGTGGTTAAAATGTTTGATATGAATTTTGCAAGATTGTAAGTTGGAGAGTTGATGCAAGATACTATCGGTCGAAGAGGAACATTGTGTTTATGGATTTTAGGTAAACCGTAATATTTAGGTAAAACTGAATTGTTGATGATTAATTTGTCTCGTGTATTTTTATCGATAAAATTTTTTGAAAATAATTTTTTAACTAAGTTGTTATTTTTTTGTTGTAAGCTAAATAAAGGATCTCCATTAACTTCTTTATAAACTGTGTTGTCATTCAGTAAATCAAAGGATTTATTAATGTAATCAGTTTTTGATATGAGAACTGTTACTGAGCCCTTATCTGCATTAGATAGAATAATGTCATCATTATCTTTGATAAATTTTTTAGAACGATTGAAAATGTCATTGAATTCAGAAACATAACGATTATTATTAGTTTTTGAAGAATTAAGATAATTACTTATGATATTAGTTATTTTTAATCTATGTGAATTTGCAATATTAGTAGGTGTATTTGTTAAAATATTTTCAACTTCAGCAAGTAGTCTGTTAACATTGAATTGATTAGGTTTGACATTTATACTAAACTTAGGACCAAGAGACAGGAAGTCTTTAATGTCATTAGGAATTTCAGTGTTAGTGAGATTATGAGCCATTTATCATTATTATAAAATAAATTTGATTTTACTAACCCAGATTTCAATTCATTAAATTTTTTGATGTTGTTATTTTTAATATTTTGAAATTTATGATTAAATGTAGTATTTAATCTAAGTTTATATTCATGAAAAATGTCATGAGGTAATATATTTACTAATCTTGATGTACTATTAGTAATGTTATATCGTATGTAATTGATATCTGAGATAGTAATTTTTAATTTCAAAATTAAGAATTTGGAATCCTAACCTATTATTAAAACTTAAAATCTTCTTGGTCAGGTA